>CAHIKZ030001200.1:1125000-1208200 GCA_903632075.3 Acanthosepion pharaonis
GAATTAAAGTACTTTTCTATCACTGTTAATGGAAACAGAAACTGTTTGATTTGCAACCCACTGCATTGCGATGCCAAAAGAATATAATGGGAAAAGACATTATGAAACAAGCCATCGACCTTATATGGAGATAGGTGTGTTTCAAAACTAAAGTAATTCAAGGTTACTACAGCAACAGATTTACTTTACAAAAATTCAGAAAGGCAACGTTAGTTCTGTTACTGCAACCTTTGAACTCTGCAAAATTATCGCCATCAGTGGAAAATCTTACAGTAAAGAAGATTTCATAAAGTCTTGTAAAAACAGCTGAAATTGTATGTCCAGAGAAGTCACACTTATTTCAAGACATTTCATTAAGCAGGAACACTGTTACTGAACAGATTGATAAAATGGCAGGTGATTTCAGTCGACAGCTGAAGACTTCATCATCAATTTTTGAATATTTTTCTAATACTCTGGATGAGACTGTTGACATAGCTGGAATAGCAATGCTCGCCGTTTTCATCAGCACTTGTAACAATGAATTTCAAATTTATGAAGATCTAATAGAACTGGTTCAAATGCATGATACTACAACAAGCCAGGACATTTTCGATAAAGTTGAACAGCTTGAACAGGAGTATGGCCTTGATTTGAGTAAACTTGTGTGTTTATCTATTGATGGTGTTGTCAATATGGTTGGGATACATAATGGTGTTGCTGCCAATTTAGATACAAAAATAGAAAACATATATCCAGGTTCAACATTCAAGCATTTTAACGATATAATTCATCAACAGAACTTATGTTCTAAGATTTCAAAATTAGATCATGTGTTTTGACATAATTAACAGTGAACTATATCAGATTCCGTCCTCTGCATCACCATCAGTTTAGGCAGTTATTGGAAGACGTGAATAATCAGTTCAAAATGCCTCATTATCCACAGAAATTCGGTGGCTTTCATGTCACAAGGTACTGAAAAGATTTTGTTTGGTACACAAAATTGTTATGTTTTTGGAGATGAAGAGTCAAAGCACAGATGAATTGAAAGATGAAAGCTGTCTCCAAGATCTAGCTTTTTCAGTGGATATTACTGCCTAATTCAGTGACCTTAATTAGAAATTACAAGGGAAAAATAAGCTCATCACTCAGTTATATGATGATGTTTCATTGCAAAATTAGCTTTATTGAAGTCCCAGTTGTCACATGGAAATTTGATTCATTTTCCTATGTGCAAAGAGTTGAAAAAACTGTCAAGACTGAGTGTGTATTTATCGGTGGTAAGTACGACAATTACCCGAAATTGCTGTCAAAGGAATTTCAGTGGAGATTTTATGATTTATCATCTTGTGAAGATCAATTTGCATTATTCTCAGCACGATTCACTTTTGATGTTGTTCAAGCAGAGGAAAGTCTACAGATGGAACTACTGTGAATGCAGACTAACTCAACACTCAAGGGAAAGTACCTAGAAGTAGGGGTACCCGGGTTTTTTTCATACCTTCCTCAGACATTTAAGAACTTCAGAAAGTTTGCGACGAAGATTATGGCGATGTTTGGTTCCACATATGTCTGTAAGCAGTTATTTTCGTTTATGAAGGCAACAAAACGTCTCAGAGAACCAGATTAAATGATGAACATTTGTCATCGTTGATCAAAGTGGGATCCACACAGACATTCCAACCTGATATATCGAGAATATTTTCTCTCAAGTTATGGCAGTCATCAGGATAATATAAAAATGATTAAATTGTACTACCTTGTATTGTAAGTATTTTGTATTTAAAGATTAGTTAAAACTAGTTGTGATTAATGTTAGACTGTAAGCAGGTGTGGCCCTCGGGGCTGCAGATATGGCCGATGCGGCCCTCCACATGACCAGAGTTTGACATTCCTAGTAAATATAACATTTTTGATATATATATATATATATATATATATATATATATATATATATATAAAATAAATAGAGAACTGCAAAATAACTACGTAATTTCGGAATTTTCAAATATAATGGTAATATGTGAAATTAAACAAAATATATTTTCAATTCTTCAAAGTATGAATAATTTTGATACATTTTTGTGAAATAGCTACAATTTTTTTATGGCTACGAATTCTCTGTGGACCACTAGAAATGCTATGTGGATTACTGGTAGCTCACCTGGACCACGTTGAGAACCACACTATTTACATTATTCGGACTATTGTATTTGTTGCCATGTTTAATATCGAACTGAACCCTTTCTTTCGCTCTGGTAGACTGTTCTAGTTCCACGTGCCATGTCAGTTATCAGTTATTCACCTCTCCAAGTTCTCCACTAATTCGGTCGTGTACCATATGTCCTTAATGACATGTGTATGAATTTCTGGGACTTATAAACTTACTGTCTTCAGCAAACATTTTTTACAAATTTTTTCTCTAGCATTCCTTATTACTGGTTCTCATATTGTATTCATTTCTATGCTTGGTCGGCTCAGGAGATTTTTGTGGCCTAGCATATGTGCTGATTCCTTAAGTTTATAAATTTTCCAATGATTTTCTTCGTCTATAATTGCAACCTGATCCCATAGAGGGCGGTGATCTCCCCTTTCTCTCCATATGTGGTCAGCCACGCCTGATTTTTCCACTTCCCCTCGTGTTACAGCTTTGTGGTATTCTTGAAGCCATCCATTAGACATGGCACATGGAACTATAACAGTCTACTCCAGCGAGCGAAATAAAGGGTTCAGTTCGACATTCCAACCACCTGAAGAAGGCCGGAGCGTACAAACGGCCGAAAAGTTGTGATAGATATAGCAACAAAAACGATGGCAATAGTCCGAATAATGCAAATAGTTTACATAATACATCATCTCCGAAATATAGACTCGGAATTGTTAATCGAAGAGCCGTGATTCAATTCCCGTTGGGTTCTTTATATTCTCTCACGCGGAAATACGCTTGGAAAAGGTATGAATCCACATCTTATCCCCTATCTATGGGTTAATTAGTAAGACTTCAAACACTAAAACGTTATTATCTCTAAAGAAACATAAAAATTCTTAAAATCTAAAAATATTGTCTGACATTAAATAACCCGCAAATGGTTTATAAGCCGTAGAAATAGAATCAATCTTGCCTTTAATCTGGCCTGTGAGTATCAAATTTTCCAAGCTTCCTTTCCTCATCATGTACCCGAGAAACTTCAACTGTCTGTTTCTGGTGTTAAGTAAAAGTGTTCTTTTTGTTTTCGATTTCTCAAGTGTTCTGTATTTTCATCATCTTTCTGTAGAACCACATTTCTGTTGTTCTAAGTTTCTTTATAATCTGTGAGGAAATATCCGAAATCAGTAATTAGCTATTTAGATATCTTTCCTTAGATTTCTCAATTTAACTATAATAGATTTATATTACAAGTCGAGATACCCAGGGTGATGACGCCTGTAGGTTCTTAGAGATGATTACCATTCTTCGAATTATGTGGAATGGTAATAGCAATATAAGCTGTTTCCTTATAAGGAAATATTCGGCATTCACTGACAGTCCATTAATTGTTATTACTTTTTCCAGTAGTGATGTGGGGTGGTCTTTCCTAAACTTTTATTTTAAGAAGATGCTATCGTTCTTTCAAGTATTGATAGCGGTTTCCTTCCTAACCTTTTATTTCAAGTACTGTGGAATAGCAACATATTTAATATATGTTTATTTTCTCTTTGCGATATGCATCTAAGCTGTGGATACTGTTGAAAATGATTAAGTAATATGGTTTTTCATTTGGTACATTTGTTTGTGATTCTGTAGAGCCAGTCCGCTTTTCAAAGAAATGTGGTCGACGCCAAAGTCCATTGGCTTTATTCGCTGAAAGCCATTTTCGGTCATTGATCAGAGAAAGCGGTAGTTTAAAGTTGACAGTTTAGATATTTCTGGACTGGTTTGACGCCATGCGGGATATCGATATAAAAGCCTTAGTCTGACGAGTCTATTTAAGGACATGACTTGTGTTTTCAGGTTAATGTTTTGGTTTGACGCAATTTGCGTTGTTGGATGAAACTATCTATAGCGCAGCCTGTTTTATATTTAGTTACCTTATCTCCGATACTAAATATGCTGTAACAGAAGTATTTGAAGAAAATACTATTTACTGATTCCACGACCTGTGGCATTACCGAATCACAAGAAAATTCGCGAAATAACAGAATTTTCAACAGCACCAACGACTAAAATGGATATACATTTAACTCGAAAAGAAAATAATGCCAAAATCTTCCTTTTTATTCTCTCAGTGCCAATATGATCATTCAAAGACATGTCGCAGCGTTTCTTACTTTCTCACTGCACATCCTGCAATTATCATTGTCGGGTGTAGGGTCCATCTTGCACTTATTACTATTATTATTATTATTACTAGAAAGACGCGTGAAAATGTCACGATTTGCATATTTTAACAGTCTGAGGAATCGTGATTCTTAAGTTAACGGTTAAATAAGACCATTCGGAATTCTCAGCAATAATATATATATATATATATTAAGCATTACGCCCCGAGCAAGGCTTGAAGCCACTAGGATGCAGGGGGTTGCAGAAGATTTGGAGCAAGAGCGGATAGGAGTGATAGAAGAAAGGATGAGGAGAAGGATAGTGGGTAGATGAAGGTAACTGGAGGTGTCGATTGACATTACATTTGAATAGTTGGAGATTATACCTCTCAGGGAAACAGTAATTGGGGAGGGTGTTC
Source organism: Acanthosepion pharaonis (assembly GCA_903632075.3). NCBI lineage: Eukaryota > Metazoa > Mollusca > Cephalopoda > Sepiida > Sepiidae > Acanthosepion > Acanthosepion pharaonis. The sequence goes on from CAHIKZ030001200.1 coordinate 1,129,701, forward strand.
CACAGGGGAGAGGTGCGAGGTATGAAGCTATTGGAGTAGAAGAGACGGCTACATTTGAAAGTTTCTGCAGTGTAAGGGTGGGACCGGGATGCCAGCCTTGTAGGGCGCTTGAATTCATGGAGTCTGGGAACCAGTGAAAGCAGCTCATCAGAGCAATTACCATGAAAGTATTTGTAGAAAAGACAGAGAGAGGCGACGGCGCGTCTGTGAGAGAGTGACTGTAGACGAGATGCCAGATCAGGGCCAATTATATTGCATATCCGTCTCTGGATCTTGTCAAGTACTCCGAGGTAAACGTAGCTAATCGCTTCGTTAAATATTTTAGCTTAACAACTTTAACGAAATATTACACTAACAATCATAAGCATGAATGTTGCTAGTCATTTTAAGAAGTAAGGGGCTGCAAATAAAAAGATCTGAAATTGGTAACTTTTTTTCCCATTTCCTTGAAAGAGACTTTAATCACATTTATCTTCGGCTATTTCATTCTTTCTTTCTTTCATTTTCTCACTGAATATGTCACTCCCGTGTTTCCACGCGGACAAAACGGAATATTTCGTTATTTATGAATTATTAGCAGGGCGTAAAGGTTGTGCGAACTAACTAAAAACTAATTATCGGGGTAGTGGTCAAACCGAATTATAATTATATATTATTATTGGTCAGCTGCATCATTTCTTTCACTTGTTATGATGACGATCACTGGGATTCTGATACTGAACCTGAAAGTCACTGAAACCGTTCCTCAGAATTTGGAGTAAAATGATATAATATCTTGTTCAACGCAAAACAGATTTAAACATTTTAACGGTTATTATATCCTGCGACCATATCATTAGCATTTTAACATGAACCGTCTGGCTTGATTGGCTCCCGAGCCTTGTACTATTAAAATTAACCTGCAATCAATGGCTAGAGATACAGGTAAAATGGTCGTATTTTGAATTCTAAACCTTAATCAAAAACAACGGCAAATAGCGCCACTATTTTCCGGAAGACGTCATATTAATGCATAGATTTAAAAGAAAAGGAAACTGGGGAGAGCCATGATTGCTAATGCCTTGAAGGATGATCGCGCTGGAAAACCGTAGCAAAAGCAACAGTTTACTACTTTACTATCTGTTATGATGTTGATTTGGGGTTAGTAGAGACAAACGCCAAAATACACGTCACAATAAAAAGGGTTTTAATAGGTTGGTAAAAAGGTACAGAAATTGCCTGAGTAGTCAATAACTAGCTCAGCTAAGAACTTCTCTGTCTATCTGTCTTAGTATTTATCAATCCACCCACGAGGATTGAATGTGGCACAAGGCCGGTTTAATGTGGGTATCTCCGAGCCCGTAGGCTCGGCCAAAAATATAGCCTTTGAACCCGCCTAGACGGGTTCAGGCCCTGTCTACCTCCCCGGACGAAACCTTGCCTTTCGGCAAAGCTTCGTCCGGGTTCCTCTCTGCTAATGCAGAGAGTTCGACCGACGTCGCTTACAGTCAAAGACTGTATCACGACTCAGCTAGACTCGGAGGTCTTACCCTCTCTGTCTATCTGTCTCCCCCATGTCAACTGACATGCCACTATTTAAAGTCTTTGTTCACAGACGCAGACAAGTTCATCTTCAAGAGGGGTGGTAGGTTTCCGACACAACACTATCTTTCTAAAATAATCAATGAGCTTCACAGATTAAAAAGAAAAATAAACTATGGACCGCTTACGTCCTGAAGGTAGAATGATTTGAAAAACAGTGGCAAGGGCAACAGGTAAGCATTCCACTATTTTCCTAAGAAGTCAAGACAATTCATAGATAACAAAGAAAAGGAATCTAAGACATTTCTACGACCTGAAGGAAGATGTTGAAAAACCTGTGACAACGGAGGGACAGTTCGTTCATAACCTTAACAAGAAAACAATACACAATGTTTTTCAAGAATCAAAGCAATTCAAATACAGTAAAGAAAAGTAATCTGTGTAGGACCAAATATCACGTATCTTCTGAAAGAAGGGCCTATTTAAAACCATGAAGAAAGAAAGGAGAAATTGCTCCCAAGGAACTCTGTTAATTCACAAATAATAAAATACGGACTGTGTACAGAATCATGATTCCATGTCCTGAAGGACTAGGGTATTGGGAAAAAAACGAATTTACGGTGGGAATTGATGGGTTTATAATCATATAGTGAAGACAGTTATACTGCCTGTATCATTCCAGTAATCAACTGGCCCCTGCTGCTTTCCTCTATCCTGACAAGTGTTAGATCTGGCCTAAAATGGAGTACTGCTGTCATATTCGGGCGTGAGCTGCCTAGACTTCACTCTCCAACCTTGATAGAGTCCAAATGCGTCTCCGATCCCTTGCGAGTGACGAATTATTCTCTAGCCTTCATCATCTCTCTCACAGGGATGGAAGAATGAGGCAAGTCTCTTGTTGTTCTACCGCTCTTCCCGGGAAGGTGCTCGGACGAACTGCATCCCCTGGCTACAACAAGTTAAACATTCACAGGAAAAAAAAAAAACATGCCATTCCCTCCGTATTCCATCGATGAGAAGTAAGTTCCACTCGAACAGCCTCTTCTCCTCGCGAACCACTGTCCAGTTAAACCGACTCCTAACAGGATTTTTCTTCGGTCACTACAATCTTAACCTGTTCAAGGCTAAGGTTAACCGTTATATTCCACTCCTATAAACAAAAATGGCCTCCTAACTAAACTCTCTGTCTCAGGTGACCACCGGGTCTTGCAAAGGGTGAACCATACTCTAAAAAACAAAGAAAAGAAAAAAAAAACCTTATTGAAAAACACTATCTGTAAAGTATTATATAACTTTAAAAAATAGATCTCTTGAGATATTGATAGTCAAAACATTTTTGATACACGCCAATATGTACATTATTCGTACTATTGTTCTCATCTTTATCGCCATATTTATTACAACGATTCGGCCGTTGTACGCTCCGGCTTTCTTCAGGTGGTTGGAATGTCGAACTTAACCCTTTATTTCGCTCACTGGGGTAGACTGGTCTAGTCCCACGTGCCATGTTTAATGGGTGTCAGTTATCAGTTATCTCCTGTTAATTCCCCTCTGAAAGTTCTCCACTGCCTTAACCGGGTATTGAACTCACACTCTTTGGGTCCTATCACTGGATCTAACCAACGCCTCCACTGTGCCTTGTGTTCGACACTCTAACCACCTGAAGAAGGCCGGAGCGTACAACGAACGAAACGTTGTAATAAATATGGCAACAAAAAGGAGGACAATAGTCCGAATAATGTAAATAATGTACATAATACCTCATCTCAGAAATATAGACAGTTACACCAATATTTCTTTGTTTATTTAAAGGTTTTGTGACGTAAACCAGTGGCTACGTTTACGCGAGTGAACGAGTTGAATATATAACATAATACCTGGTCCGTTTTGTTTCGACTTGAATCCTTCACTGACGCGCCGAAAGAATTGATGGTCGCTGAAATTGTTCTGCATGTACTGAACTGGAAATCAAATAGCACAAGATTAACCTTTCAGTCGCCGCTCCGATAACAATCAAACGATCACTGTGTTCAGCTGGTCCGCTATAAAGCTGACGCCTGCCTTCAAATGACCAGGTAGAAATCAATGTAAAAGGCGACACAGAGTCGTTTGTGAGTAGATGAGCTTCTCTCAAATAACTGCTGGAATCGTACAAAGATCAGCTAACAGCCTGGATGTAATTATCTCACACAGCGAACTAATATAGCAACTTTATAATCTTATCATAAACAGCATCAATAACTTATTTAATTTTGCTAGATTTACTTTTAGCCTTATTAATATATGCGGAAAAAGAATTAGCATATAGAAAAAGCAAAGATATAGGCAACACTTGCTTTTATTTAGTGTATTAATTATTTACTAAGCGTAGTTTAAATATGCATAGCGGCCAAACGTTTGGCGGACCCTGTGAGGATCTAATCCATTAGATTATAGAAATAAACCATGTCACCTTTGAATAAAGAGTATATTTTCCTCAGAATATTGTGTTTAGTTTAAGTTGCTGATGGCTGTCTTTGTGCTTTTCTGCATTTTCGATTCTCGTGTTTAAGCCATGTTTTTCGCCAATGCTATTCCTGTCAAACAATGATTGTTGCCTCTGTTAAAAAAGAAAAAAAAAAAAAAGTGACATAATACTTACTGTACATTTCAAGATTCTCAATCTTTATACGTCTTGCAAACAATTTGCGCCAACTATTCTGGTTGCGCAAGCAATAAAGAGCTGATTATGCTTCAGAGACACTTTTAAGATATTCCTAGCATTGATCAAAAATGTAAATGTTCTATTTTTTATTTGTCTTTGTCTTCTGACTGGTACGAGACAAAATATTTTCGGAAACATATGACTTCATGTTTTTGTTTTTGTTTTTTTTTATTTTTACCTATTGCACCAATCAAGAATTTTGAATATAACAAGTCTCAAGAACATCATACCCGTGCCACGTGGTTGATATTGTTGCCGTGTTCCTACAAGTAATATTGGTCAGGGTTCGAACCTGGGTAAAGAAAAAAAAAAAAGAAAAATGAATTTTCATACTTATTTTAAAGATAGATAGGAAATACAACCTTACTTGAGAGACTTCCTCAACGTTATCAACCGACCTTCTATTCTCTGCATTTAACTTCATCTCAGATGAAGACTATTTATGAGTGACTAACAATGCTATGAACTTCATAGCATTGTCAGTCATTCATAAATAGTCTTATTGTTAGTATATTATATAACTTCATAGTATGAACTTATATTACATACTACCAAAAATCATCCACATTTTTACATTAACCTAATGTTTTGATTAATTTTTCTTCCCTGGGTAAGTGAGGGAAATTAGCATAAAAAAATGGTCGTCATGAATCAACATCTCAAACTTGGAGACGACTCCGTGTTAAATTTACTAAGATCGGAATCGATAGTCGGTTGAAGACGTCTTTGCGCATGTGCAAATTTTATGTCATGTGATTAGCCATTTTCGCAGTGGGCGTCATCTTGAAAATCAGTCCTGTACAACACACGCAAATATGGCTTGGCAGAGATATTCTAGTTTGAATAAGTGTTATAATTAAATTTAATACATTTAGAATGTGTTACTTTGGCAGTGCGTTCGAGGATTTAGGTAATTATGTCGTGGTGTATTTAAGTAGTAATTAACGATTATTACTGAATTAGAAATTTTAGCGCTTAAACCCACAAAGCCCAATGACGTTGAACTGTCATCAGCGTAGATCAGTTATATCCACGCCTCTTCCAATAAGATTATCTGTGTAACCTTTGATTTTGCAGGTGGAATTTCTTTTTTTTTTTTGAGTCATTCAGTTGAGGATATATCACTTGGTAGGTGTGAGATAATTAAACAACAATGACAGTTGTATTTTAACGCCTATTGCATTGTAGAGGAGGCATGGTAGAGTAATGAATAGCGGCTCGGAGTGAGGAACCGTGAGAGCCGAGTTCGAATTCCAGTCGAATCCATCACATTGGTAATTTGGTAAAGGTATGAATCCTCTTCTTCTCCCATCCCCTCCCCCACCACCTCCAGCCTAAAGGCAAATAGCCTTGGATGGCAGCTGGTCTACCACAGAAAGAAAAGGCAACCTACTGCGAGGAAAAAAATTGCCTCGTCAGTCATGTATCGCATGATTCCAGTCAGATCCATTACATTCACTTACGTGTTAATACCCTTGGGAAAGTATGAATCCTCTTCTTCTCCCCCTCCAGCTATGGGTAAATAGCAAGACAGACTGGGTTCTAGCATTGGATGGCAACTGGTCTACCGCAGAATGAAAGGGCAAATTACAGCAGGAAAAATCTTCTGCCTCGTCAGTCATGTATCTTTCGAAAGATACATGATCGCCTAAGCTTGTATCACGCATGGCGTATAGCTGACAGGTCGCATTTTAGCCTGAGTAATGTTTTGGATGATATTATCGCAAGCCATTGACATTACCACTACCCCGCAATTTCCACATTTAACTTTCAACAGGTTAGTATTGTAATGGATGGCGGGAAATGTAATACCGAAATTCGAAGGTGCTTTGGAATAGCGAAAAGTGTATTCTAGAATGATGAGCGGAGTGACGAGAAAGGGTAGAGAACTGCAATGTTGTATTTAATTTTTTATATGGCAGTGACTGTGGAAAAAGATCTTTACAGATAAAAAAGAAACTTAAAACATATAATGAGGAAAGAAATCTTGGAGTCTATAACAATTGAAGCCAAGTGAAACAGGGTGAAATTACAATTAAACTACTGGACGGGTTTTTGTAAATGGATGACAGAACAAACATATATACGGGTGGCAAAAAATTTAAATATCCCGAAATTGTCTTAACAGTAGACAGAAAATGTAACACCGAAATCCGAAGGGGCGTTGGGATGACAAAAGATGACTTCCAAATGCTAAGCAAAATATTAAGAAACAAGAAAATTTCGTTAGAAACAATAAAAAGTACTGAACTGCTATGTGATATCAGTCCTCCTATATGGTAGTGACTGCTGGGCAATCTCATCGCAGATAAAGAGACATGAAGCCACAGAAATTTGGTTCTACAGAATGATTATGAGAATTCCATGGATTGGGCATTTTGGATCAAAGATGAAGTTTTGGAGAAAACGGGAACAAAAATGGGACTTATACTCAACATCAGAAAAAAAGAGTTCCAGTTTCTAGGGGACATAATGACAACAGTGGACTTGGAATATTTGACATTCACAAGATATATTGAAGACAAGAGGAACAGAGGAAAACATCGCATAATCTACCTGATGAGCTTGTGTAAATAGATTTCAAAATAGGGTTTAAGATTTAGTGATAAGAAGACAAAAAATATACAGCATGTGTCTAGAAAACCGGAAGTCAAATGGCTACAATTGAAAGAAAAGAGGAAAAAGAGAAAAAGTGAGAAATAGTTAAGAAGTGAGTGTTAAGAGAAAAAACGACGAAAATGATAAATAATCACGTCATTCTGCACACGTCCTCACATACGCGCAGACAGGCCCATGAGCGAACGTGGAAAAAGGTACACGCGCGCACATACATGATGAAAAAAAGAGAACCAATTGAAATAGCATATGAAAAAGAAAAATCTAGAAGTATAAGCATTCAAATGCTGATAGCCCCTGACGAGTGGACAAAGTAACGCCCGGATAAGTGTCCGTCTACAAAACTCTGATAGTCGGGATTCAATCAGCACATTGACAAACCTTTTTAACAAAGAACAGGAAATACGAGAGAACCATTATTGTCAACGTCTTGAAGGAACACAAGAAGAAGAAGAAGAAGAAGAAGAAGAAGAAAAAGAAGAAAAAGAAAGAAAGAAAGAATCAAAGCTAACTTAGAGCCACAAAAACAGGACGTTGTGGAGGGCTATGATCCAAGTACTGAAAAAACATGGCATATAAAAGGAGAGCATGACTAACAAAAATATATCTAATGCTTGAAGAAAAAATTAATGATTAAGCCTTAAGATTTTTCCCTAGCATTTTTATGGGTAATTTCTTTTATATTTTTTTAATGCTATATGTCTTCAATACTTTTCTCTATTATCTGTGAATTACCGAGACTTCTTGGGAAATACATTAGAAGGGTTAACCATTACTTCGTCCACAGTTTTGGATTCTGATTTGTCCTTACCCCCTTGAATGACTAATAACCATTGCTGGAGTTCTTTGTCTATACTTCTTGACACTAACTCGGATTGGGAGAAGCAATGGATAAATTCTATATATGATACAGGGTTTGAGAGAATCTAAGTATAAATATGGAATCACTTGTATTACACGCGTTGCTGGGAATTGAATTGTCTGTGTGGCTCTAGGAATAAGTAGAATCAGCTGATATATGAGAAGTCTGTTTACTTTTTCTTCGGTCTCAATTTCCAAAAGGTGCTTCGGTGTGAAGTAATTGTTAACTCGGCAGGGCTGGTCTGATTGCGCATTACAGTTTGTCGACTCTGGATTCTTAGGGTCCATCAGCAATCCTCCAGGCCCTCATCCCGGCAGTAAAGACAGAATGAACGACAGATAATTCCCTTAACTTTCGTAGACAGAGTAATGGCATCGTTTCTTGGCTGAAGTCAAAAGAAGATGGAGATAGAGAGAACGGATCTCAACAGGTCGGTCAGGAACTTGGCATCACAATGTAGTGGCTTCTATTAATCTGCTGAAGCCGGGCACACCGAGGAATCCGAGAGAGGAGAGGCTATTATTACAGCTACAGTACTTATTGTCGTTACGCGTTATTTTTTTTTCTTTTTGGTGATATTAAAACAGAATTCCCCACTAGCAGCTTCAAATTACCCCTACTTAGAAGCGTCAAAATTCTGATCATTAGGTTAGGGTTTCAAATTTTGGTCTAGTCTACGAATTCTGTTAGAATACCGATTAATGAGTTTGTTTTTCACAAACAATCCATAGAAGTGGTTTGGGAGAAAGACTCAGTCCTGTATTCAGAAACCAGATATAAAAATATTTGTTATTCTTTTTTTAACACATTTGAACCTTTCGAGTTGTTACTTTATTTTCTTTTACATATACTTGTGCGATGTCACCTTTGCTCGAATTCGGCTTGCATTTCGGCCCGGCGACTGATTGATTTCGTCTACCTAAGATCAAATCCCTTATACAAAATTTAATTTTTATATATAAGAAAATCAAAAAAAAAAGTTTCAGAGAAAAGGGAACCTTCCGCTTTTTTTCATGTTCTTTCGTCTCTCTTCAGCCGGTGGTTGATCATGGCACTCCATAACTTCCTATCCTTTGTATCTCTAATTAATGTTTGTTACCTATTATCCATTCCCGACCATGTTCTGCCATCCATTTTAACAAGATCGACAAATATGTTAGCCGCTGTTTCCCTCTGTTACTCTTGCTTTCAGTAGTGACTTTCCAAGCGTAGCTCAGATGTGGCCATAGTTATTTTCTAAGTGTAGCTTAGATGTGGCACAAGACCGAAAGTATGGGACACCTAGTGAGGATCGAACTCACTTTTCAGTTGTAACTGATCTAGCGAGACAACCATTACACCACGCCGAGGTGCCCATAGTTATTTTCTAAGTGTAGCTTAGATGTGGCACAAGACCGAAAGTATGGGACACCTAGTGAGGATCGAACTCTATAGTGATTTTCTAAGCGTAGCTCAGATGTGGTACAAGGCCGAAAGTACAGTGTACCCAGTGAGGATCGAACTCACTACTCAGTCTAATTGTTCTAGCGAGGCAAGCTTGCTAACAAATTTCACCACCTCGAGGTGCCCTAACTCTTGCTTTCAGTAGTGAGTTTTCAAGCGAAGCTCAGATGTGGCACAAGGCCGAATGTATGGGGCACCCAGTGAGGATTGAACTCACTACTCAGTCGTAATTGTTCTAGCGAGGCAAGCTTGCTAACCATTACACTACCTCGAGGTGCCCTAACTCTTGCATTCAGTATGACCTGTGAGTGAGAAGTTCGCCGAGCCGTCTTTCTTATTCAATGTTTTAATTACGTGAATAAAGTTGTAGTAGTAATATTGCTTGAACAGAAAAATACACGAACGGTATGCAAAAAAAAAAAAAAAATGAAATTATAATGATTCTTTTCAAATATTTACAATATTTTCTTTTTTCCGACAAGATTATTATTTACATTGTAATACCTTTCAGAATATCAACCTTTTCACACAATTCAACTGACTCTCTCGTTATGTTCTGCCTCTTTTTAATTTTTTAAAAATATTAAACTTCTTTTCCGCAATAAGACATTTCGGACGTTTTCATTTTTCCAATTCGCAGCTATGGTGTATTATTTCAGGAAGTATTTTCGCAGCATATTCTACGCTTATAAGAAAAGAAAATCGGAACAAAATGAAACGAAAGCCAATAAAAAAGACATAAAACAACAGATGGCAGAATGAAAAAAAAATAAGACGGAAAAGTTAAATAAAAACCAGTTCTTTTTACCACAACCATCGGCAGATAAAGGGCCTTTGCGGTAGAAGCCATTAATGACAATCTCGATTTGTAGACCTTTCCCGTTTTACAGAGTCCTTGATGCTGTATCGATCTATTACATCGCACATCACCAAATGCTGTCGAATGGTGGGGATGCATTGTTCATGTCTATCGAGCAAATCGATCATTACTTCACTTTGCTGTGGACATCGATATTGGTTTTCGATCAGTTAATTTCTCTTGCTTTGTTGTTCCTTCATCTGTGCGAAGAAATGGAATGTAAAATAACAGGAAGGACAAATATCAAAAGAATGGAAAAATACGTTTCGAAGCCATAAAAACATCACAATTCACTATAAAGTATCAATCTTCTTTTGGTCTTTTACAGGTTGTTAAGAATGACACGACGCCATCTTATTTAGCATTAACTATAATTATATATATATATATATATATATATATATATATATATATGTGTGTGTGTGTGTGTGTGTGTGTGTGTGTGTGCGTGCGTGCGTGCGTGTGTGTAAATACTTAAAACTCTGTAGGCCAAAATAAAAAAAAAATATAGCGCTTCTTTGTTCTCAGAACTTTGCCAGTGGATTTTATCTTTTCTTCTCATAATTAATGAAGAAGACAATCAATCCTGGCGGTTCCAACTCTGCATCAGTACCTCCCCATTGCCTTAAACGAGAATCAGCCAGTCAAATATCGGGGACAGTGTGAATTGCCTAAGGGATTTTGCAATTTTGGGATTGTCTTAAGATTGTCCCCACATTAAAAAAAAAAGACATCGGGTTACATCTTGCTTAATATTTTATTTTACATACGTATATATATTTATAAGCATAAAATTAACCTGAAACATGAGAATAAGAAACAAGTGTTGGATATCAAAAGATGGCGCTTCCATATAGCAATAAATTCTCGTCCTGAAAGGACAGTGTCTCAACGTACCTCCAGACGTTTATGAGAACAGGAAGCTTGGATTCTTGAAAGATTGAATTACTTTGACCCTTTCTCAAAATGACAATTTAAAAGAGACCGTTTAACCAACACGAGGAATGTTAAAAGCTTCATGTTAAAAAGATAAAAAAATTAAAAAAAAACAAGTGAAAACTACAGACGAAAGTTCATTTTCTCCAGCAAGATATTCATTTCTGTAGTTTAGTGCTACCAGCAAGCAGAAATATTTCAAACTATATCGCCTATTATAAATAAATTATACCTCTATTATTCTTTATTTAAAGCTGTTCAGTTATGTTTCTATTGATTACTTGTTGCAGGAAATAAGTGAGTCACTTTTTTTTGCACAGAGTTTCTCCCTAAATCTCATTTATAACCAAAATTATAATTATCAATAGAATACCTTGGGGTGAGTAAACTTTTTTACTAGGTGGTCCATAAGGGGTCTTTATAGGACTAATATTAAAAATTAGTTTGACCCCAAAAACAATAGGCGAAAAAATTTTTATGTAAAAAATCAGGTGAGTCACTTTTATCGAACAGCACTATATATAAGTGCGCAGGTATACAGAAAATAGAAATGTACACGTTGGGTGCATAATCCGGGGTTCCTTAGTATTTTTGTTTTTATTTTTAAGAAAACAGTGCTCCATACAGAAGCAAAAAACACCTTGGATTAACACTCTGGATTAACACCAAAGAAGTCATAAACTGGTTTACCAACATCGATAATAAGCCCGACTGCACCCTAATTCAGTTCGATATTGTCGATTACTACCAGTCAATATCAAAAGACCTCTTCACAACTGCCCTGGAGTTTGCTACAGTATATTCTGACTTAACTAAGGAAGAAACAAACATAATTCTCGGTGCAAAGAAATCTGTCTTTATCCATAATGGGGACCAGTGGATTAAAAACACCAATGACAACTTTGACATCACCATGGGATCTCTGGACGCTGCAGAATCTTCGGACCTTGTCGGTCTATTTATACTGTACAATCTAACCGCCCACCGTGAACTAGACATTTGGGACATCGGGCTATACAGAGATGACGGGCTCATGGTAGTGAGAAGGTCCACAAATTTTAAAACAGAGAAAATTAGAAAGAGAATTTATAAAGAAATCGGGAAACTAAATTTAAAAACAATAGTCAACACTAAATTAAAAAGAGTAAACTCCCTAGACGTAACCCTCGACTTAACGAACAACGTTCACCTACCTTACAGAAAACCTAATACTAATCCCCTGTATGTACATCCTAAATCAAACCACCCTCCATCTATAATTAAGCATATACCCACATCAATAGAGAAAAGAATAAGTATGAACTCAGCAAATAAGGAAATATTCCAACAACACAGTAGTTTTTACAACACAGCCCTGAAAAATAGCGGATACAAAAACGCTGACATAACCTATAGAAACGATAGTACCAATAATAAGAAAAACAGGAAAAGAAAGATCATCTGTTATACCCCTCCGTACAAGCAAATGGTCAGCACCAAACTAGGCCATAAGTTCCTAGCTTAATTGAAAAGGACTTTCCAACTAACAGCAAACTTAGCAACATCTTTAACAAAAACACCTTGAAATTGAGTTACAGCTGCACTGAAAATATAGAAAGAATCATAAAAAGACATAATAAGAAAATCCTAGAAAAACACGCATACCAAAACAGTAATAAAACTCATAAACTAAAATTAGATAAAAATAACGAAAAATTATGTGATTGTAGAAACCCTAAAAACTGCCCGTTGGAAAATAAATGCCTCACAAAATCCGTGGTATACCAATGCACTATCTCATCCACTGAGAGTTCTAACACTGATAGGATATACATAGGCTCAACGAAGAATAATTTTAAAATTAGATGGAGGCAACACAAGAGCTCCTTCAACAACATTCAAAATAGAAATCAGACATCTCTATCCCAATATTTCTGGCATCTAAAAGAAACGAATAAAACACCAAAAGTAAAATGGAAAATAGTAAATAAAACAAGAACTTGTAAAACCTGGGATGACCCATGTCCTTTATGCCTACAGGAAAAACTACACATCATTAAATTTCTAAATAATGAAAAATTATTAAACCATAGGCAGGAGTTAACGGTTTTTTGCCGACATCAACAAACTTTCGCATTAAATAATTAGCATAAAAAAACATCCCATAGCTAAATAAAAGTCTTAAAAGCTTAGCCAAATCATTAAATAGGAAAAACCCTTTTTGTAGTTGTCAAAAAAAAAAAAAAAAAAAATTGCAATTCAGTGCAATACAATTTGCATATAAAACACCCACTTGAATAAACAAATAAATAAATAGCTAATCAGATGGACAATAATAAAAGACAATTCTCCAGACACATAACGACTTGTAGGCGCGCCATAAAAATATCCCTCACTGGGAACCAACTAAAGGGTGACCGCCAACATTAGCCTTGAAATAGATACCCTACCCAACCTTAGCAAAACCTCTCAGAAGATGATGAATCTAAAGATAAGAATTAAGTCTGTGACCACTTAACGAAGCAAAATAGTCTAGCCACTCCCACAATAATGAATTTTGTAACGGACCATGCCTACAAACACGTAAACCGAGAGATAGCTTATTCTAAAATTTCGCTTGAAGATGAAACAGGACTAAACACCACAATTCAACTTAATTTTAATAATTATTTGGATGGTTTCGGCTCTCGTTTTTGAAACATGAGAACTCTTATGTAGCAGAAGGATTCATATTTTAAACAAAAAATATTATATATACATATATTTAAACAAAAATATATATATATATATATATATATATATATATATATATATATATATATATATTCGGGGAAACCACATTTAGTCACCATTTTCCACCACCTCATATGACTATTGGGCAATGTATTTTAACACAGTTGTTGATAATATTTTTTCTTGTCAGCATCCTTGTTTTTAGATTGTCGACGATTCTTTTCCGAGGAAGTGCCGGGCGAAAGGCGCCTAAAATCCTTTTGTTTTAAACGAAATACCTTTGTATCTATTTTAATAATATAAATATGGTCCTTCACTTTAAAGTTATATATATATATATATATATATATATATATATATATATATATATATATATATATATATATATTGCAATGAATCATTCATACAAAACGTAGATTAGTAAAGTTAATGATATAAAATGGTGAAATCCTTTCGCAAATAAAATTTGCATTAACCTACGAACCACTCGAATGTTAGGATCCTTGTTTTTTATAACTACAAGCTGTATAAGGTCTTTTTTTTAATCTGTAAGTACTTTCAACTGTGCATTCAGTCATCCTCAGGCATGAAAATTATTTTATTTTTAGTAAAATCCAGGTAGCATCAGAGACGAAAAAATTAAATGCGAATCAAAATATGTTTTTTTTTAGAAATGTGTTATTCTTAACGGATAAAAATTTATAGAGCGTGCAGTCGCAACGCTAAGGTTGAATATTTTTGAAAATTTAAGAGAGTGCGTTTTTTACTAATATGGCAATTGGAGTTTTTTTTTTTGTAAGAGTTTATCAGTCAATGTGGCATGAAATAAATTGTTCAATAAATAGTATAATGTCTCAGTTGTTATCCCGAAAATTTGTACCTCGGATCGCTTCTTTTAAATCAAATATGTGGTGCAGTTTAATTTATATTACAATTAATCATTCATACAAAAAGTAGCCTAGTAAAGTTGAAAGTACTTGCAGATTAAAAAAGATCTCATACAGCTTGTAGATATTAAAAACAAGGATCATAACAATGTGTGCATAAGGGCCACAGATCTCAAGTTCCGTAGACTCTCGTTATGGGTGTCATAGCTCTCAAGTCCGGTGTGGATTGCTGCTGTAGGTTTTTACGTGATGGAATTGCCATACCCATGCCCAACCAGTTTTGTATTCAATTATGTTTGTCTCCTAGACATGTTACCAACCAGGGATAAATTACTCAGTCTGCCCTACTATTTAACCCTTGACTGGGGAGAAGAAATGGATTAATACTTTTCCTAAAGGTACTTGTGCGTAAGTGAATGCAATGAACTCTTTGAACTTTTCTCACCGATTTTTTATTACGTGCCCCTATCCTTTACACCAACCACACACCTGTCTGATTCTAGCGTTCTTAAAATGAACTGATGATCTAGTGGGTGGGGGAATTAATAACTATTTTTAGGGGACTCATAAAACGAGGTGGGGGCTCTTTAGGGTTTTTTCGATACTCTATGCTTATTAAATCACTCCGTTCGTCTTATTGATGTTCTTGCATTCTGTCTTCTGGTAGTTTATGCTTAGTTCCGTCTTCTGTGTCTCCCCCTCGATATCTTCTGTCGTGTCTTCTATCAATGCTGTGTCATCTGCGTATCTTATGTTGTTGAGATTGTGGCCACCAACGATAAATCCCGGTAGGATTTCCAATTCTCTCAGCATTGCCTCGCTGTACAGGTTAAACAGGTCGGGTGAGAAGACGTATCCTTGCCTTACGCCTCTTTCTTTATTACATACTGAAAAAAATATATCCATTTAATGAGATCATTCCTTTTACTAGTCACCTGTGTATTTTTTCTAAAGAAATAGTGTGTTCGCCTTTCTTTTTTCTTGTAGATACTTCGTCCGATGAAGCCCGAATTGATGACCACCCGAAACCTTAAGGTGGGATCATCGAAAACAGGCATTTGAATTGTCCGAACAAGAACTGGAATGGTTACTTGAGTTTGGGGCTGTCATACTGGTCGTAACGCAATTAACACTGTCTACTCTTCAACTATAGAAAATTGGAGGCTTTTCTATCAAGTTGAGATTGCAGCGTTCTCAGACTATAAGTGAAAATAAGCTTTAAATTCTGCTGGTAAACAAACAAAAAAATAAAAAGACGAACAGACTTTTATTAAATTAAAATAGGCGAATTACATTAAATGGAAACAAACTGTAAAATGATCAGAAGCAAAACGAAAAGAGAAATGGCCAAACAAAGATCTCGCCGAGATGAACGACACCAAAAAAAGTGTTTAATAAAATAATACTGAAAAGATTGCGTTATTTGATGAAAAGAAATGTCTTTGCTTGTAGATTTCTGCGTCGAACAATAACGGTAAATAAACTTAGTTTTTCAAAACTTATTACGTCTTTTAGAAATATATATATATATATATATATATATATATAGTATGATGAAAAAGAAAGAAATGAGACCAATGTTGCTAATTAAGAAATTCTGAATTACATTATAAACAGATCAATATCTGAACAATATACATGCCCAGACCGGTTCTGGGAACAGATTATTTTTTAGTAGTATTAGTAGTAGTTTTTGGTATGATGTTGCCAGAGAGTAATTTTGAGTGCCTAATTACCAAGTTCCTTCAAGGGTCTATGAATAAAAATGGCTGTATAAGTGAGTTATCGATAAATATTTGGGACGATTCGTTTAGATGTGTCCGGAGATTTTTACTTACATGACTTTCGCTACATTTCTTTATCACACCCAAATGTCCTAATACAACAGGGATAATTGTAGTTTTAAGAAGCCATATTTTCTTATTTCGATTTGCAGGTCCTTATCATTTGATAGTTATTTTTTATTCTTTTTTTTTTTTAAGAATAATTGCATCCTCTGGGCAAGTCATATCAACTAATTGGAATTTTGAAATATTTTATGACTTCCAGATTATTATTATTATTATTATTATTATTATTATTATTTCATTTTCTTTGATTTCTGTTGCATACTCATTTCCGTCCGAATCCCAACCAGAAACTTAAGGCCAGAAATGGCATCATGACATTTTCTACTAAGAATTAAAAAAAAAAGCCCAAATAAAACATGTAATATTGTTGTATTGCCACATTCTACTGATTTCTGTCACCAGGTCCTCATATCTGTTTAATTTCCCATAAGTTTTCAAAGATATTTCTTGCCAGCAGAGTCTGCAGCATCTATTTATAGACATGTTTTCTATGTGATTTCGTCACAATTAAAGTCTTGTAGAGTTGTCTGGATTTCCCCATCTGTCTGAAATCCGAAAATCGACAGGATGATGGTCACCTCTTCAACAACCTGTGGCTGTTGATGTTCGCACCATTTCTCAGTGACGGCGGTTGCATGCGCCACACACTGAACAATATATGTAATGATAAGTGCTATTATTTCGTTTCACCAACTCTTTTGGCGTCAGTCACCCAGAATCAAAGATTATGTGGTCAGTTATCCTCAGATTTTCTCCTCATGCAAAGCAGTATCGGCTGCTGTCAAGTTTCAAGAGATTTCATTTTTTTGAATTCTTTAGCTTTTGATTCGAGAAAGGAGCCTCCCAAACACTGATAGTTTGATCTACACCAGGATCGCTCTTTCTGATGGGGGTATTTGCCGTACAAAGCCTTACAGAGATAGGGGTATTTGCCGTACAGAGACTTACAGAGATGGGGTATTTACCGTACAGAGACTTACAGAGATGTGGTATTTGCCGTACAGAGACTTACAGAGATGGGTTATTTGCTGTACAGAGAGTTACAGAGATGGGTTATTTGCTGTACAGAGACTTACAGAGAAGGGGTATTTGCCGTACAGAGACTTACTTACAGAGACTTAAAGAGATGTGGTATTTGCCGTACAGAGACTTACAGAGATGGGTTATTTGCTGTACAGAGACTTACAGAGATGTGGTATTTGCCGTACAGAGACTTACAGACATGGGAAAGTGCCATACAGAGACTTACAGAGATGGGGTATTTGCCGTACAGGGACTTATAGAGATTGGGTATTTTCCGTACAGAGATGATTTTTTCTTGATTCTCCTTAATATTTTAAGACCGATTTGTTATGTCGTATTTTCGTTTTGTTTAGAATTTTAGTTGGCGAAGACTCATTCTATTCAGGTACTGGTTCGTTCAGTTGCATTTCCCGAATAAATATTATGGATATTTTATAGAATATTTTGTGATGTCAATGAACACATGTGTGGCATTTTGTGATGCCAACCAATATTTGCTGTCACTTTCGTAATGCTCGTTGTAATTGAGACTTTGTAATCGCTGTTACAACTATAGGAACGCCGTTAAACAATACTGGTGTCAGATGCCTTCGAATAGTATTCGTAGTAATACTACTTTCTTCATAGTACTCACTCGAATAGTAATCTGTATAGTGATCCGAACAGAGAAATAGTATAGTGAATAGAGTACAGAATAGCAGATCCGTATAGTAATAGAAGAAAGAGGGCAGTCAATTAGACACCACGCAAATTCCTATATATGCGTTCCCTCTATGGTCACGTGATCTACTTAATTCCATAATGGGATCCCCTGAGTTTACTCAATGGCGATCTAAATTCAAACTCAAGTGTCGACAGCCAGACTTTATTCCTTTATAATAGAATGCAGTTTTTTGGTATCCACGAGTTTCAGAACAAGTCTTAACATGCAGTAGATTGTTGTAAATAATTAAAAAGATCCATGATTGCAGTTTTCAGTGACTTTTGCAGCTGAAAATATACCCGATCACCTTCTTTTCTTGGAAGTTATAATCATTCAATACCTTATTTTTGATGGTACATTATTATTATTATTATTAGTAGTAGTAGTAGTAGTAGTATTTCCCCGGATAAGATCTTAATATTTGGTAATTAATGCATAGATAGCGAGTCACATTCAGCGGCCTTAGTGTAATGTTAATGGTAATAACAACCGTTTCCCTACAAGGAAACATTTGGTATTCACTGACCGAGCAACCATTGGTATTCTATTTACACATTTCTTCACTCCTTGGCCATCAGACTGGGATCAAAGTGTAGTATCTGTTTCCCTCATCTCTAAAAATAATAGTAATAATCGCCTTCTCCCTACAAGGAAACATTTAGTATTCATTGAACGAGCAGCCAGTACTGTTTTCGGTTAAAATTTTTATAAAAAAAATACTTTCTCATAAAATACTTTTTTTAAGGAAAACCTGTTTGACAAGTCCAGTTGCTGTTATAGCCCTTTTCAGTATTGATGGGAACTTCCTTCCTAAACTTTTATTTGAAGTGGGGTGGAATGTTAATATCTTGCTTATGTCATTATATTCTCTTCATTCATGCTATCCATTTTAGTTTTATCTATTCTAGGGATGTAGTTTATCTTATTTGGTACAGTTCTTTGTGATTATGTAGCGCCAGTCCACAAGGTTTAAAGAAGAATAATCTCCACCAAGACAATATAGGATTTACTCACTCGATACCATTTTTTCATAATTGATCTTAGTAAGCGGTAATATATAGCTGACAGTTTCGTCGAGAATAAGGCAAGTCCTCTTCACCATAAGTGCCATTCGATTCTAGTTCTGATTCAGAAATATCTGCCCAAGTTTCTTAAAATGTCTCACATATTCTGCAAAGTAGTTATATCTCTTTTTTCGTGGACATGCTTCCTGATATCATTTTTAATGATAGCCTGATCTTGAGATGCTATTATACTGATATCAATTGTCTCTTACTTTACCTAGAATTCCTTTTTTTTTTACTCTGTAGGGATCAGAAGATTATCTCCCTTTATGGGAAATAAGTCACATGGGTCGCGTAATGGGCGGCTTAGTGACGTCACTCCATACAGTGACGAAAGTGACAGTGAATTTCAGTTTGTTTACAGTAGTCAAATCGAAAGATTGCTTTCTTTAGACAATTGGACTAAGCTGAGGCTAATCCTCCTCTACAACAGCTTACAAGTTCTTTGTGTCGTTTCCCTTTGGGTATAAATCTTTCCCTGGTAAAGAAAGAAACTCTTGGGAAAACACGCTTTTCCTGTTCGTGTTATATGTCCTCGCCTGAGATATAGTAGATTGATCCGGCCTGTTTGAATCTAGAGTCTTAAATATAGCTTCTCCAGACACAGAAGTATCTCCTTATTATATCTAAGATCCTTTCATTTTCATTCTCCTTACATTCAAGTTTGCTGTTTAGATGATATATATATGGCACTGTTTTCCGCGTGTGGCACGTGTATATGTGTATACATAGTTTTGTATATACCTTAGTGGTATAAATTTGTCTCTGAGAACAAAGCATCTTTTGTCATTCAGTTTTCTTTTAGCCATTCCGTTCTCGTTCGAGAAATACAGTGTTATTATATCATGGATATATTAATGCTCAAAAGGGGGTAAATGCAAATGTGAGAATAAATCTTTCTTCCATGGCCCTCTCCTGTTACAACAGTATCTCTATTCGGACTAACGTCCTCATCTTTGTTGCTGCTTATCACAACGTTACGGTCATTGTGCCTTCTTGAGGTTATTAGTCCAAATGTAAACAATTATTGTTCATCACCCCCACCCCAAAAGCTGGATGGCACAGCGACCGAATCACTGTAGTAATAGAAACTATGATGAGCATAATAGTCCAAATATAATGTAAAATCTCTGTTCAATTCAGTTTTTGTTGGGATGGTGAGCAATCATTGTTTACATTCAGACTAACGTTCACATGAGAGAAACCTGAAGAAGGTCAGAGGGCAAAACCACCGAAATGCTGTTATATTAGCAACAAAGATCAGGACATTAGTCCGTGTATAAATAATGGAAAGAGAAATTTATATTTTCTGCCTGAATTTCTGGGATGAGGAGTTATCATTTATATTCGGAATATTATCCTGATCTTTGTTGTTTCTATCACAAACTTCTGGTCGTTGTGTCCTCCGGCTTCCTCTGGTATATATCAGTCTGGGTAACCGACAGGGAATTCTGACCTCAAGCCTTTATTTAATCCACGGGGATAAACTGTTCTTGTTCCACTGCTCCTGTCTATCGTTTAGCTTTTATTTTTATTTATTATTGTTCAGACAATAGCCTAGTTGGTAAAAGCGTCGGTGTGTGAATTTGATGATATAGTGGTCGTGAGTTCAATACCTGGGTCAGGCAGTGTGTATTTTCACTCAGTGGAAATGAGTGAACATTAATTAATTAATATTATTATCCATGGTTCCTTAGGAAATATATGAATCCATCTCTTCTCCGCTTACTGGTACCTATATTCTTGGCTGATAACCTACTGCGGGAATTCCTCTCCCTCGTCAGTCAGGAATTGAAAGCGAAATGATTGACAATACGTCTATCAGATATGGAACTGGAACAACTGTTTTATTTACTCGGGGAGCAGAGTCCATACATTGAACTTGGGGCTGCGAGGAGAGCGTGATAGATTTATTTGACTGATTAAATACTATTTTATGCGTTTACAGAGATGAAAAATACGATCTTCTAGAATTATTGTATCTTTTATTGCTAGGGATTATCGTAGCGTATTTTTCATCCTTTTCTTGACCAAACCGATTGCTCCTCCCACCATTAGTGCTTTTGTGGTTTTCATGCTTAATATTTTTCACAATATCTATTCTACATCTTTATTTCGAAGAGTTTTATCTTTATTTTGTTTTAGGGCGGCAGAACTTCCTGTGATGAGTTAGCCTTAATTTATTTATCAGTTTCGATTGCCATATTGCGCGAAGCATCGTTTTCTGTTACACCTGTTGGTTCATTCTAACCGTATTTGTCTTTGATGTTAGAGTGATTACAGATTGTCCAGAACGTTGTTGCTTCGTTCTGGCTTTGTATCTATCCTGCTTTGTCAATCCCCTGCCTCCAGAGATGGTCCGTTCTTTCTGCTTGCTTGTTTCATATCCTCTACATTTGGTTGTTGTTACTTTTCAACAACTGATTCCGGTATTTTACTAACACATATTCCAAGACAAAAATGTAGAAAACAGAAAGTGAGAGAATTTTTGAAACGCAAAAAAAATATTAAGCCTATTCAACGAAGTAGAACCACCCTAAAACTACAAATAAAAATCTCCGAGAAATATAAACTGAGAAAATTAGTAGGTTGTCGGCTGTTTGTTTTTGCATTAGGCTGGTTGGCAACCAAGGCTATAGGGCCCAGTCTATCATTTCTTGGGGAAGAAGAGACGGGTGCATGCCTTTCCCAAGAGTATTTTGGGCATAAGTGAATGCAATGAACCCGACAGAAATTCGAACACCGATTCGCCCATTCAATATCAGATGTTGTTGTTGTTATTATCATTATTATTATTACATTTCGTTGTCATCTATGACTAAACTATCTACCAAGTTTGCGCGTATACCTAAAACACGATGTGGTAGGTTGTTATCGCTTCATTTAACCATTTGTTTTTCTAAATCCGATAACATCACTAGCGTTACATGGACAAAGTTCTTATTGTGTGGTATGTACTTATGAAGACAATTTTGTTGTATTTCGCTTAAGCTGTGATTTTTATTTCTCTTAAGCTGGGATTTTATTACTATTATTATTATTATTCTATGTAGGTTTTTAACTCTTGTGAACTGCCCTCTGTAAAGCTGAGGGTGGAGTAAAGGAAGCACATCAGATTCTTAAGCATACTGGAGAAAATCCAACAGATACCTTAGTCGGCAACAGGATGCACGACTTATCTAGCCTCATGCGACTTTTGGGCCTTTTCCACAAGCTGAAAACTTACTACAAGGGAATATTTTTTCGAGAGGACTCATGTGACCGGCTTCTCGGCGTAGAATAAAAGAATGGAAAATTCCTACAGTCGTATTTTGTTATTTCAACAAAGAAATCTGTTGCTGATAGTAACCCGTTTCTTTTTTCGTTGCGTTGTTTTTGTCACACCTTAAAGTTAGTCTGTATGTCTTAAAAACACACTGACAACACCCGACATATACAATGTCCGTGCGAAAATAATCCAACGACTTAATAAATAAAAAAAATAGCCTAAATATAGGGCTATGATGGTTAAGACCCTTTTAAAGAATTCTCTTGGGATATGACATCGTCAGCATCATCTTTACTTCCTTTTCAAAATATTTTTTTTTCAAAACTCATCTTTTGGGGTTGCCATCAGCTTACGCGTTATATCTTCGTTAATTTCATCTACAGGCTGAAATCTCCTCAGTTTCAAAAAGCTATTTTAGTTTTGTGAAAGGCCAGTACAGAAATCACAGAGATTCATATCTCGTTTTGAAAGCGAGGAGAATGAGTACTGTCCATAATGCAATATTTCACTAGAAATTCAGCAAGTGCCACGAAGAATGAACAAGCTTATAATGGATGTGACAATTGTACAGAATTTCTCACTGCTGAGTGAATAACGTTATGAAAGAGAGATGTCTCCTCATGCACAGTAATAAATGGTTGCTTCATATATATATATATATATATATATATATATATATATATATATATATATATATATATGTGTGTGTGTGTGTGTGTGTGTGTGTGTGTGTGTGTGTGTGTGTGTGTGTGGACGTTGACGTCAACACTCAGATGCGACAGACTGTTTCATGCTAAAAACAATCATCAGACCACAGCTGTGGCCTGATGATTGCTAAAAGAAATCATCACCTAAAAGCAATGAAACAGCTTCATCAGGGGCCTGATGATTACGTTTAGGATGAAAGTCTGTCGACTCTGAATGCTGACTTCGCTTTAATGTTTACGTACGCTCTGTCTCTGATACTGAACACTTTCTCCCATAAATATCAGTCAGTTATTGGCCATTCGTGATACCCGCTTAGACAATCATGTATCTATTGGTACGTGACTGACGAGGCAGATTTTTTTTTTCCGCAGTTGATTACCATTTTTTCTGCGGTAGACCAGTTGACATCCAAAGCTATTGAACGCAGTCTGTCCTGCTATTTACCCATAGCTGGGGGAAGTGAAGAGAATTCATACCTTTCCCAAGGGTAATAGCACGTCAGTGAATATAATGGATTCGACTGGAATAATAACTCGGCTCCACGATTCCTCAATCCGAGCCGCTATCCGTTGCCTCATATTTCTTCATTCATATATTTATATATATATATATATATATATATATATATATATATATATATATATATATATATATATAAGTGTGTAAAATCCAGGTATAAAGAGATCAATATAAAGAAAACAACAGATAACACTTCCATGCCTTTCGGGATTAACGTTTTCCTTGTGTTCTTTCACACACACACACACACACACACACACATATACACATATATATATATATATATATATATATATATATGTGTGTGTGTGTATATATATATATGTGTGTGTGTGTGTGTGTGTGTGCGTATATATATATATATATATATATATATATATATATATATATATATATATATATATATATACGCGAACACATATTTCAATTGAGCACTGTTGAGTTATAAGCTAATTCTATAACCAACAGCCACCTGCATTGATGCAAAGCTCTTCAATAAAAGGAATTGGACCATTCTGGCTGATTGGAATTTGTTTACATTCGTAAAAACAATACGCTAGATTTAGTTGTTTCTCTCTGTCGAATGAAGATAGCTCAGTGGTAGAAACTCTGACTGATCGTTTGGGTTTCGATCGGGGCTTGGGGTATTCGGATGTCTAGTCACTGAGGGCTGTGATACAAGGAAACAGTACTGTCTGCGAATCACGCACACACACACGCACACACACACACACACATATATATATATATATATATATATATATATATATATATATATATATATATATATATATATATAGGGTGTCTCATAAGTTTTACATATGGTTTTATCATTATATTTTTTATATATATATATTTCAGATGTCCTTAAAGACACATTTGAATAAAGTGCAACGAATTGGTGTCATTCTGGGGACCGGTACATGAAGCAGTCACACTTGCTTTTTGACTTTGAGTGGGGTCATTTGAACACCATGGTGTGTATCAGGAAAAAAATATAAAATATAAATCATCTCAACACAATTACAAACAGCTCCAGCTGCGCTTGAACGTGTTCTTCCTCAGTGAAGGACCTGCATTGAAGACTGTTTCCAAGAAAATAGTAGCTATGTATGGAAATTTTATAGGAAACCATATATATATATATATATATATATATATATATATATATATGGGAAACCCTATATATATATATATATATATATATATATATATATATATATATGCATCCAGGTATTGTATTACAATTTTAATTCTAATTTCTGAGAAGGTTATGTAGTACAACAAAAAGAAAAACATTAAGATAATGGGAAAATACAACAGCCTAAACATTGTAAGTATAACAGCCAAGATAAGGGCGTTAATCCATGTCATATAATCTATACAATAATAGGACTTACCCTTTTTTTTCGTTGATTCCTTAGTTCATATGATTCATTTCGACCTGGTAATACCTCACAAATAATGGACTCTTCTGTTTTAATCATGTAGAAAATGAGGAAATTTGAATGAAAAAAAGAAAGGAAGACAGAAGTGTTTAATGGTTGCTTCTGTGAAATGGAAAAAAAATTATAAATTTCAAATATTTTAGTGTGTACCCACTAACGGCCATATTTATGATTGCTATTAAAATATTTTTACAATGTGATTCGTTCTGGATATGACGATGAACTACATCCCGCAGCAAAACTCTGATCAGGAGGTTTTGAGGAGCGCGGAATGACCTTTTTATATTGTTGTTGTTTCCATTTCACCCTGACTAGGGATGGTAGCACCTGTTAGGGTCCCAGCTATGGGCAAATAGATAACCCGCAAACTGGGATCAACACACTATAAAAATAGAATTTTATAGAACAAATAACAGTAATCGTTTTTTGAAAATAAATATTACCAGTCATAGATTTGACTCTCAACAAAAACCCTCCTTACAAAAATACTTCAATGAAACCTGATCCACAAACCGATTTCTTACAAAGAATATATATTCTATTCACTCGAATATATGCTAAAAATCTTGTCGGCATTGCGGCTGATATGCCGAAAACGGTTGATACGTCGTTAGCATTAGGTTAGGAATGCCGTAAAATAAAATAAACTAATAAACCAAACCAGACCAAACTAGGTAGTAAGGGAAATTCTACGGATATTTTAGTCATAGGCTTAGTCAATCATTATTTGGGATTGTCAATCGGAGAGCCGAGTTCCAATTCCGCTGGATTCGTTATATTCACCTCTTCTCCCTCCATCTATGGGTTAATTAGTAATTATCTCCAAAAAAAATTCTTCAACCTAAAAACATTTTCTGACTTTAAACAGCCTGTAAAGGGTTGATAAGCCGTAGAAAGCGAACCAATCAATCAATCTACGTATCTTATATTGCAAACATTAATCAATGCTGGTTGAATTACTGGTTCTAATAGGATCGCTCCGCTGTCTAGGTTAAATAAATCCGGCGAGAAATTGTTTTCCTGCCTTGAGCTCCTTTCTTCTTTTTGCGTATTTGCTCAATTTATTTTCTATCGGGATGCAGGCGGCTTGTTCCCAATAAATGATCTGCGTTGTCATAATACCTTTCCCGAATAAAGCTTTCCTAGCAGTTCAAATAAGTGTTTGCGCGTTACATCACCGAAAGCTTTTTTTCGTCGTCAGTGAAACATAGGTATACGCTCTTCTTTGTAATCTTCCTTTAAAGATAGACGCCTACACAGGATCTTAATACTCAGAAGGAAAGCCGATTAATGGCTTCTGTTTACGTGATAAGGTCGTTTCATCCTATTAAAAACATTCACAATAACTAACAAGATAATTTACATTCCATATATAATTTTAGACTCTTTAAAGACCGGCTAATATATATTACTTTTCTACTTCTTTGCAATGATTGTCTTCTTACAGCACTGTCGTGAAATGCGTTTATAATTATTTTATTAGATTTTCGCTTGTTATCTTTTGCATTGGGACTAATGGATTTTGTAGTGATGTGTCGCTTCGATTCCTCACACAAATACGAGTTCCAGACATTAAAAAAAAACAACTAGAAAACAATAAAATTAAAATAAATGGCGCTGGTTTAGAGACGACACGTTCAAATATTTTCTAAGAAACAAAGTCAAAAACTCCAGGACATATTTTAATGATATCAAGAATAAAGTTGTTTTTGCTACATTTTTTCGTGTGGATATTATTTGCGAAAACTCACGAAATGGCTTTTAAAATTCAAAATGTTTAGTCAGTATTTTCCTCGTGTATTTCTCGCTAGTGATTTATATTGTTCTATACATTATCCATTATATATATTTTTAATATATTTTAATATTTCTTTTTTTATATCCCATTATATGCCTGTCCTTAGTATGACGATAAACTACATCCGGCAGTAAGGCCTCTGACAGGTAGGTTTTGAGGAGCGTAAAACCACCTCTTTCTTGCTGTTGTTCTCAGATTCTCCCTGACCTGCAGTGGTAGCACCTTTTATGATCCCAGCTATAGTTTAATAGGTAACGCCAAACTGGGGTGAAAGCATTATGAAAGTACAAAAATGTATTTTTATAGTAGAAATGACAGCAATACCTTTTTGAAAAAAAAAAGCAGTATTACCAGCAATACATTTGAGTCTCGATAAAAACCCTCTTTACAAAAATACGTCAATGAAACCTGATCTAAAAACTGATTTCTTACAAAGAATACATATTCCATTCAGACGAACCTACCTTAAAAATCATGTCGGCATTAAATAATACATGTACTCGAAATGTCCTCCTTCAGTATTGCAATATTCCTCGAGCCTCTTCAGGACACCATGACACAGTACGACAGAAATCCCGATCCTCCTCAATATCAATAAATACTACTGAAATGTACTTTTTTCAATTCGCCCACGGTGTGAGGATTTCTCTCATAAACCTTGTACTTTACTACACGTCCCCAGAAAAAAAATCCATTGGTGTCACGTCGGGTGAACGTGATAGTCGTTCGATGATACTCCTTCTTCCTAACCAACTCTGTGGAAAAGTTTATGGTTTCTGCCAAAACATAATGGGGAGGTACCCCATCTTGCTGAAAGAACAGCTATGGTTTGTATAAATTAGATCTAAAACGTCAAACAAATAGTAATTGTAAACCTACTTTTGGTCCAGGCTGTATTTAGAGAATTATTCTCATGTTTCTTTTCGTATAGCTTTATATTTTTCGTTATATTTATTCATATTTTCTCTGATATTTCCTTATATATATATATATATATATATATATATATATATATATATATATATATATATAT
Organism: Acanthosepion pharaonis; assembly: GCA_903632075.3. Classification (NCBI taxonomy): domain Eukaryota; kingdom Metazoa; phylum Mollusca; class Cephalopoda; order Sepiida; family Sepiidae; genus Acanthosepion; species Acanthosepion pharaonis. The sequence continues at coordinate 1,157,655 of CAHIKZ030001200.1, forward strand.
ATATATATAAATTAGTTTAAGTAAAGTATTGCTCAGTGTTTTTTAAGTATGTATTAATACATATAAATAGTTCACACGCCGACAGTACGACTCGGAGTTTCATGTACCACGCAATCATCAGTTACTAAGAGCTTATCACAATCTAGTAAATACTTCTGGGTCAAGAGACTCAGAAATATTAACTCGTTCTCAGTATCTTACGATTGCGTCGTGCATGAAACTCCGAGTTCTACTGTCAGCGCGAGGCATTACACACACACACACACACACACACACACACACACACACACACACATATATATATATATATATATATATATATATATACTGTTGTAACGTAGAAAGGGTTACTGAATGACGAATAACCAAAACGGCAGTTGGAAATGAAATGGTCATCTTTATAACATCAACAAAAAACAATACTCGCCAGTGGCGTGAAGCAGGTAAACCACTGCTAATGGTGGACTAAGACTGCATATTTTTATTTATTGTATAGAAATACAATTATGGCACAAGGCTTCGAATAGGGGGAATGGATTGAAGCTGATCTTCACTGACTATCTTATACCTAGCTCATCCGACTCACGACCGATTCACGCGTTAGAATTTGCGCATTCACAATAAAAAAACTCACCGGTCACCAATCAAACCTCCATATACGATAATGCCGCATCCTCTTGGGTAACGCAACCCCACCCACCCCCGTGATATAAAAATTTGATGATAATAACTACTTAGAAAGCATATAACCCCACTTACAATAGTGTCCAACGTATATATATATATATATATATATATATATATATATATATGTGAACAAAAATAAAAACAAAAATTCAACAACATTTATTCACGTCCGTTTATTAAGCATTAAATTACATCACTAAGCATCGTCCATAGTTTACCTTGACTTTCACTGTTAGCCTCAAGAATATCTCTGATCGCTCTTGAAATTTAAAAAATTAGAAAACTGTTGTAACCTAGAAAGGATTACTGAATGAGGAATAACCAAAACAGATGTTGGAAATAAAATGGTAATATATATATATATATATATATATATATATATATATATATATATATATATATATACAGTAAGGCCCAGGGGTCCACTCGAGGTAGAGGGTTACCTTAAAATTAGTTTATATGGACAGGAGGGGAAGATAACGCTTAACTCGAGACATGAACAGGTTAAGGTTGTAATTATCAGGGAAACATCCTCGTAGGAGTCTGTTCCATAGCGTAGGTGTGCGGGTGGTGTAAAGTATTATAGCTCGGATTTGTTAATCAGACAACCGAGTTCCAATTCCATTAGTGTTCGTCATATTCACTTACCTGCAAATACCATTATGGGTTAATTATTAGCACTGATATCACTAAATAATTATTATCTCAAAAAAAATTCTTATAATCTAAATTTTTTTTTTTTAAGCGTTTCACCCCAAGCAAGGCGGGAAGCCACTAGGATGCAAGGGGTTACAGGAAATAGCAAGATCAGATAGGAGTGATAGAAGAAAGGATGAGGGTAGTGGATAGATCAAGGCAACTGGAGTTGTCGATTGACATTACACTTGAATAGCTGGAGATTATAGCTCGCAGGGAAACAGGAGAAGGGAAGGGTGTTCCACAGGCGAGAGGTGCGAGACATGAAGCTATTAGAGTAGAAGAGACGGCTACATTTAGGAGTTTCGAGTGAGGGGGTGAGAGCGGGATGCCAGCCTCGTAAGGCGCTGGAACTCGTGATGTCTGGGTTTAAATAACCTACAAAGGTTTGATAAACCATAAAAACGAATCAAATCAAATAAATGGACTAGAGAAAACACTTATCCTGAAAAAACTGTTTTAAGAGAAAGATTTTAGAAATTTAAACCAATAGCACTGGCTACTCTAACAATGAATATCGAATCTTTCCTTACAAGGAAACATATTACAATTATCATTACCGCTACCATTTTTCCAATATTTTTCTGGCCTAGGGCTTTTGTTCAGAAGGACAAAGAACAAATAACGGATTTTTCGCGAAAACCAGCATTTTCCTTTTACATATAATAGCCAATTCTGTCAGAAATGCATTTATATTAAACATCTAATAACCTTTATCTAATAACCTTTTATCTTAACGATTTAATAATCGTATGTCTATATGCATTTATATCAATGATCTAAAAAGCTTAAACGAAGAGATATGATTGCATTAATTCCAGACCACTAACAATTCCTTTTGACCCACATTTCCGTGTATTCACTATTAAAAGAATTATTTACAAAGTTTCTATGATAGCACTATTAGTAATACGTTTACATTCATTCAGTGCTTTCTTAATTAAGTACATTTAAACAAATACTCTTTTATGCAAATTTCTAATCGGCAATTTAATGAATGTAGGCAATTAAACGTGTTCATAGTGACCTGGTGAATTTCATGCATATGTAAGTGAAAGAATGGTAATTTGAGTGATTCTGGTATCAGCTGAATGGTTTGTCTATTAATCTAAGAGGATTTTCACGCACAGTCAGCTCTAGGGTTTACAAAGAATGGTCAGAAAAGAAAGAAATATCCACTGATAAGCATTTCTGTGAGCGAAAATCCATTGTTGATGAAAGAATTCAGAGAATGGTCAGACTTGTTCCAGCTGATAGAAAAGCAACAGTAGCTCAACCAAAAATATTCTTTACAGTGTAAGTACTCAGAAAATCATATCTGAACCGACAGAATGTCGAAACTTGAAGCCAATAGGCTACAGCAGCAGTAACCATACTGGTGGGCAATCCTGTCAGATACAAACAAGAAATCCATGTTACAAAAACCTAAAAAAAAATGGACTAAAGATGATTGGAAAAACGGCGTCTCGATTTCTACTACAAGAACTTGGTATTTATGCCGCTGACACAACTATTTACAACCTGTCTTCATAGTAACTCTGATAGGTTTGACAAAGTTAAACGGGTAACTTCTCTCGAAAATGGCATCCAATCTGTTGTTAACTGGGGAAAGAAATGGCTTATTAATTCCAACGCCTTCAAAACGAAACTACTAAATTTTAGTTATCATAGACTGCTATTTTTGTCTTCCATCGCTATGGCTTATGCTAACCTCCAGAGGGGCAAATCATTGCCCCTTCTCGATTTCACGTTTCACACTGACGTGGAGTCATTAGATTGCTTGCTCTACTTCTAGGAATGTTGGCTCACTGTGTCGAGCCAGATAATTTTTCTCGTCAGACTCCATCTTACACATTTATAAATCTACCATTCGTCCGTGCATTGAATATTGCTGCCATATCTAAACAGGTGCACATGTTATATATCTCATGATTGTCGATAAAATTCAATGAAGAGTCTGTAATGTAATTGGTCCTGACCTGGCAACACGACTTCAGTCACTTTCCAGTCGTCGTGATGTGGATTCCCCCAGATTTTTCTGTACATATTTTCATGGCACTTGCTTTAATGAGATCTCCTCCTTTGTACCTCAAATGCATCAATTTAAGCGCAGTACTATATTGGCAACTAGGTCTCATTTTTATAATGTTTAATTATCCAGATGCAACTGTAAATTCTATTGTATGTTTGTTTTCTCGTATTTGGAACTCTCTGCCTCCCCTGCCACCTACAATCTTCAAACATTAAAACGTAAAGTCAATCGCATTCTTCTGTATGACTGAATCCAGTTCTTGGATTGTCCTTTCTCCTCAATAAAGTCTTCTCATTCTTTCATCCCCTTGTGTCTTAATGGCATTGAATGAAATGATTTAAAAAAAGCCGTTCGGCTTGTCGTTCCAGAATTTGCCGCAAGCAATATGCAAATGGATCCATGTTGCTTTATATCATTATTTTACACTGGTGATTATGTAATGATATATTGAATATTTTCTTCGTATATGTTGGCATACTTAGTACCATTAAAACCTCGGTAAATAGGTATTGTGGCTGACGTCGTGGCTAAATTTATTACATAGGTGCATCCATTGTCTAGTGGACATTTTCAGAATGACCATGCACCATGTCACAAATCAAAATATTGGAAGGTTGGCTCATAGAACATAGTTTTTTTTTCCTATTTTAAAGTGGCCTTCACAGTAGGTATGCATTTATCTCGCTAGATAAAGGTAGCGGCTGTGTGGTTAAAATTGAGTCCTTTGCTATTGAAACTGGAGTAACCCCTCCACGGCGCAGGCCTGGGCTATGGTATATGGAGAACGCTCTTCCCAGACTACACGGCGCCTTTCTTGGCACTACCGAAAAGACCCAAATGAATGGAATACAGTGAATTTTATTTGGGGCCAATTTGGTTGCAGGCGTTTCCAAAAAGTTGTCAACGATTAGTTGAAGTAAATTACTCGAGTGGAACTTACATCTCACGAATGGAATAAAAAGGGAATGAACACGGTTCGCCACAATTTGCAGCCAACTGCTTTAGGGACCCCACAACGAGTTTTCTGTCTGTATATACTTCCATAGCCTCTTCAGGGTTTTCCTTTCCCTACGGGAATTTCCTTCCTGAACTGTTGAACTCCGCAGTAACTGGAGCCTATATTAACATGACAATGTAGAGTAACAATAATAACAACACTTATAGGCGTAAGGGTCCCAGCTAGCGTCCAGCTGGCAGACAAAAATAAAGCAGGTTGTAACTCAATACAAACCCCGAAAACTGACTGGAATCAAGCTGGTATTTATACAGAAATACCTCCGCTTATGTACTAGCAGCCAATCAGAGCCCAAGCAATGGACTATTCCACTTGAGCACAATGAGATACTCCATGGCAACATAAATAGCTCTCTTTCTCAAGGTAGAGGGGTCTTTTTCTCAGCTTGTTCCACAATTGAGTGTTTATCTTGACAACGTGATTGTTCTACAGACAGGTGAGTGTGTATCTCGCAGCCATAATAGTATTTCCTTATATTTCTCCGCTCATCAATGCAAGAGTTTGTATTCGATGTTTTTTTTCATAGAAAATATTCTCAGCTTAAGCACATTATTTTCCACAATACCACCCCTTTCACACAAACGAAATTTTTCAAGCCTCTCGCTGCTCTATCGTTATTTCCATGGAAAGTGCTTATACGAACTACATTCCTTAGTTCTACAAGTTCTAATCTTTACGACTAGGAACCGCCAGATGACCCACATTGTAGCGAACCATGTTCATTCCCTTCTTATTTCATTGGTGAGATGTAAGTTCCACTCGTGTAATTTATTTCCGCTAATCGTTGCTCTATGTAACCGACTCCCAAATGGATGCTTTCCTGATCACTACAATTTTGGCCTCTTGCTCTGCAACCTTCTAGCTTGAGTGTAACATAGGGTTAGAGGCTTACATGCTTAGAGGCTTAACCCTTTAAGCCCTGAGCTACTGAACTTTTTTAACCTTTCTGCCAGATCTCCTGTGTCAAAATTCGCAAATAATTGGTATGTAATGTTTCACGGTAGATATAAAAATACTTACAAGTGTTTACCCACCATTCAACCGGTGGCTTGGCATTAAGTCATTTTTCTCTATCACCGGTAAAACAGTGGTCAGAACTCAAATGCTTAAACCGATCAAATTGATTGACTGATTCGTTTTTTACGGCTTATCAACCGTTATTCAAAACCAGAAAATATTTTTACATTTTCTTATTGTTTTTTGAGATAATAACGATTTTCTAATAGGGATAATATTAATTAACCCATAGCTGGGGGGAACATAAGAGGATCCATAACATTTCCAACCGGAATTGACACTCGTCTCTCCAAATAACGAACCGTTATCAATTACACCACTCTTACATCCACTTCACTAGTGGTCTGTCATTTAGGTACTGACCGGGTTCAACGTTGCTTAACTCCAGTGATCGTACGAGAACCGGTGTTTCAAAGTGATCTACCCGTAAGCTTTTAAACTGACAGATATCCTGTGACAATTGCAAATTTTACAAGCTCGAAAATTTCGTGAATAATGGGTGTGGCACCAAGTAACGCATTTATACTTGACTTTTACATGCAGCATTAGAAATTCCTTGTTCGGATACTAAATACAGGCGTTAGTCGAGAAAAACGAAACTATCTCAACCACTGAGATAAGTTGGTAGGTAGATGACAAAAGATTTTCGAAATATGCAAATAAACCGAGTTTATAATAAGACAGAAAGAAGTAATTAGTTTATGAGGTTTTTCTTCTTTCTGTCACCGAAGACATGTTAAATATTCGTTCTTTTAATAAAAAGTGCTGAAATGTTACTTACTGGAAACGAAAGAAAAAAAAAACAGAAAATTGCTGAATTTTTTAAAACCACTTCATCACTTTGTATCCAGAGTGACAGCCTCATTAAATCTAATATTACCGCGTGTTTTTAGACCTACTTGGCGAACCCTGAATCCTGACTAAGAGTTGCGAGTAGTTACGTGGGTGACTTAGAAGGCAGTTTAAATTCGTTCCATAATTACATGGTGGGATTTCTATAAGCTGTGTCGGGTTTAAGCTGATATAAGAGCTTTCTCCCGAATAAAGATACCCGTTTTAAAATACGTTTCATTTGCGCTTTAGTTCACCTTTGGAAATCATGTTTATGAGAAAGAGAAAATTAGAAATAATATAATTTCTCTCGCTATCTCTCTCTCTCTCTCATTTTGTCTCTCTACATCTTTCTCTCTCTCTCTTCTCTCTAAATACACAGCTACACATAGATAGATAGATAGATAGATAGATAGATAGATAGATAGATAGATATGTAAAGAGAAACTAAAAATATTCTACTAATGCAAAGATTACAAAAAAAAAATAAGAAACAGTCACCTACCTTAACAACTGCCTATTAAATTAAGAAATCCAAAATGGCAAAGAGAACTGTTATCTTCCGTGCTAATAGGAATATATACTTGACAAACACGGTGGATAAAATAAGTAAAGGTTTATTGTAAAGATATCAATACAGTAAGAATAAAGGTAACACTTATGCACAAGGTCGTCGGAAGTCAATATAGTAGTGAGTGCTACTATTAGGAGGTTGGTAGTTCTCGCGTAAATCTGAGTCGTACGCAGCATATCCCAGCTAGACTAGATATTTACCAGACTCCCCACGAGGTAGGATGTGGCACAAAGCCGATTTAATATTGTTATGGGACCTTACCCATAACAACATAATGGACTATTCCATACGTAATAAATACTGCGCCTCAAGAGGAAGCAGAGAGTTCAGTCCGAAGTCGGGCGACCGGCTGACCGGCTGACCGGCTGATCGGTTGAACTCTCTGCCTTCGGGCGGGGAGGAACCCGAATGAGGCTACGCCGAAGGGCGGAGTCTCTTTCAGGGAGGTAAACCGACTCTGAACCCGTTTATACGGGTTCAAAGGGCATATTTTTGAACGAGCCCACGAGCTCGGAGATCCCACGTTAAACCGGCCTTGTGCCACATGATGCCCTCGTGGGTGGGGGGGTCGACTAAATACCGTTCAGTCTGAAGTCTGGAGTGAAGTCCGTCAGTCAGTCAGAGCGAGCGAGTCAGTCAGCCGAGTCAGAGGCAGTCCGAAACAGAGTCGCGTTCAGACAATTACTACTAAACCTGATTGTTCGTACTAACACTTTCTACTTCTCTGTATATATTCCTGTTTGTAAGATATCTGTGTTATTCCATATCGAGTTCTTCTTTATTGGTTCTACCTTGGACTATCACCGTGGTTCAAGGAACCGGACCATAACAGTGGCGACGAGGAAACCAACTCTCTACGCGGAGGACATACCTTTTTTTTGCTATCCGTCGCGCATAACAAGTGGCGACGAAGATTCGAACTCACACGTGAAGAACAAACAACAAGTGACGACGAAGAAACCCCTAAAAAGGAAATACGAACTCTATGCACGGAGGACTTATTTTTTTTGCTATACGTTCTTCTTTATTGGTTCTACCTTGGACTATCACCGTGGTACAAGGAACCGGACCATAACAAATATGGGGCAATCCGAGCCCGTAGTCTCCGCCAAAAATTCCCCGTAGACCCCATATAAAACGGGGTCGGATAGCCTCGTCTGTGGATCGGAGGCAGAAAGTTCGACCAGCACAGCTGGAAAACATCCTAGCTAGTATATTTGCTAACCGCCCCACGCGGTCGGATGTGGCACAAGGCCGAATAACGTGGGGTATCCGAGCCCGTAGGCTCGGGCAAAATTTCCCCGTAGACTCTGTAAAAAACGACAAAAAAATATCCTCGTCTGGGGATCCTCTCTGCCTGAACGCAGAGAGTTCAACCGTATAACTGAAAACATTCCAACTAGAATATTCACCCACCCCATGTGGGTTGCATGTAGCACAAGGCCGGGTTTAACCTGGGTTCTCCGAGCCCGTAGGCCCGGCTAAAAAATGCCCGTAGAACCTGCATAACGGGATCGGGTTGGTCCATCTCCCCGAACGAGGCTCAGTCTCGTTCGGGTTACTCTCTGCTCAGAGGTAGAGAGTTCGACCGTCTAGCCGAAATCTTTTCGGCTAGACTCTGTAGTCTTTTGATTTACAGCTACTAATAGATAGTTACTACCTATAGTGTAGTCACTCATGGGGATTACAGGTTATTCCAATACATCAAGAACTAAGAGAGTAATGTAATAATGAGAAGAAAATTACGATTAAAGATCGAGAAATGCCTTCCATCTAATCACTGAAACTGATTCTACACCAGATGTTCTGGCCCTCAGCTTAAGTTTATATTTTACCGGGAATGTCAAGAATGTAGGTCGGGAAAGTTGAAATCCATAATCACATAAAAGTTTTCACATGCATACACTGTCCCATCCTGAACGGAACCACTATCATTTATAGCATTCTGATACCACTTGTTTTCGACTACAAAAATCGATGCAAAAAATGGATCACAGAGACATGATAGTTTTCTCACTTCTGATTGGTCAGTTTATATTAATATCATAATCTCAACTACGTCCGAATTATATCAATCTAGTTTCTGACCTGAACGAAAAAAAAAAAAAATTCCGCCAAAAATCTGTCTATGTGTTTCGAGCCTATCACGTGACTTGATGGTAAATAAATACGACATATTTCCAACTCTTTCTTTTTTCCCTTCTTTCGCACACATATGATGTAATGTTAGAGTGATTTCGTTTGACCACTTTGGGGCAGACGCTATGACACATGTACACACGTACGTACGAACATTGCGCATATCTGAACTCATCTTATTCTTCAACTACAAGCAACAGAAACATATTCAGCTCTCTTCTGTGAACAATTTAAACGACAAGTAATTCAACTTTTCGATATTGAAGTGAATATTACATTTTCCCTGAATCACCAATCTTTGAACTCCTCTTACACCAGAATTTCAGCCTGCAATACCTTCTTATCGATGAACATTATTTCCATTGAAACTTACTATTATTTCATGAACTGAAATCTTTTCTGTGAGCCCAGATAAAAACATATCTTCCTTAAAATCTTAGATAATTCAAATAACCGTTAAAGGGAAATAACTCCTGCTGTATTATTACGACGATTACTATATAAAATTGTTTATTGTTGTAGAAACACTTTTTGTATTGTTTCTTTTGTTTGCTTTTCGTTTGTTCACATTTGTAAAGTAAAAGGTGTACGGATTGAATTAAGGTTGTCAATACCGCTACACATTCCTTAAGGTGCGCAGTATTTTTATATATGTACTACAATGGATTCTAATCGACATTTACCAAGCTCAGAATAAACCACAAAAGAGATAATGGGAAAGTGCCAATACAAATCCTACAAAAAAGGAGAGTTAATTTACTCTGGAAATAGAGAATCTATGCAAACAACACAACCTTTACAAACATTAAATACGCAAATAGCACAATCCTTTCAGCGCATATATGGGAAATTCAAAACCAAAACCAAATTGCGCCAAAAATATCAACGAAAATAAAGAAAACATCATCAGCCTACAACAGTAAATCCAAAAACTGTAAACTCTGTCTTGAGGAGAAAATAGATATATATACGTTACCAGACAAATAAAAATGACTAAATAATCGATCAGAACATATCAAAATAAATTATAACCGAGGGACTGAAAAATCAAAAACTAAAAAGGATACCTTGTAAAATATCACCAATACAAATATGTACAGTAAATAAAGCGCAGATTATGAAACATGCTTTAGACAAAGCCTTAAACAAGTTAAACAATACAAATAAGACCAGCAACCCCGAGAAAAATTGATAAAATAAACAAAAAAATAGAAATAAAGAAATTAAGTAAATAATAAACAAATTAACAAACTACGAATGATATATATATATATATATATATATATATATATATATATATATATATATATATATATGTATGTATGTGTGTATACATGTTTGTGCGTGTGTGTGTGTTAATAATATCAAAAAAATAATTAAGTAATCAATAATAAAGAAAGAGTAAAAGCACAATCCTTTTAGCGCATATATGGGAAAAAAACAAATATATATATATATATATATATATATATATTATTAAGACGAATTATATATAAGAGTGTTTCATTAAGCCGGATCAAAGTCAGCAGTAAATAAATCAGTGTTATTGGCGAAAAATTATTTATTTCTCTATTGGATCATGTTATTTAAGTCATGGCAATTATGTGCGAAAAATATCGCACAAATAACAAAAAAAAAATCTTTATACGCTTAAACTTAATTCACATTAAAATCGGTCCAAGTTAATGTAACAACATTTATTTATATATATATATATATATATATATATATATATATATATATATATATATATATATGAAGTCTGCAGCTACAGCGTTACAATCCATATTAATATCTCCTCGTGATTTATCGATAGAAGAATCCGAAGACTGGTGTATAGATTTTGGTTGTAAATGTTCCATTAATGTAGAAGATTTGCTTCAAAATTCCATGCAGTGTATTCACAATTCCATTTGTAAGTTTTTCTTGCGATTTTCTTCTCGCTTCAATGAATCAATTTATTACCGAATATGACAATGATTCAGGAACGAAGTGCTTTTTACCTTTTCTACCATTTTCTGTCTTTATTTATAAAATACTGAAAAAAGTTCTTCTCCAAATGCCCGAGAAAGTTTAAAGAACAGTAACGGTTAATAGACACACACAGGCATATCCACAATTACTCCTACTCAATTTGACTCTAGAATAATTCGAAACAAAACCGTTAATTTCCACCAAAATAAACATTAGAATAATACAATAGACTAACCAAAATACAATACAATAGACTACCCACAATGCAATAGAATAGGCTACCCACAATGCATCATTGACCTGTATATAATAATAGTTGAGCAAAAACACAAGTGTAGGTTTATTGTTCTCATTTTAAATGAGTGAAGTTGTTCAGACCAGGGGAACCCACCTCTCTGGCAGCACCTTCCACATCCCACTATAGAGGTTGGATCGATGTAATACCGATGCCAGTGTGACAGTGGTTGCGCAGGTTGGGCAAAAATTAATTTTTGTTCTTGGATCATATACATAAGTATACGGATGGCGTTCACTACCTTAAAAGATCCTTCCTTATCGAGGAAGCCGGATAAATATACGTGGCCTGATGATTGCGTTTAGTATGAAATTGACTCTCACCTTCGGGTGCTGACATCAATGCCCACGTTTATATTTACATATCCTCTCTCGCTTTATCTCTCTCTATATATCTATATATATATATGAGATAAAATTATATGTGAAAAGTGTGTGTATATAAATATAAATATATATATATAATATATATTATTATTATTTATATATTATATGCGGTACTTACTAGAAAGCGCTCAATATCAGAGATAGAGGTAACATATTTAGTTGGATTAATGTATATATATATATATATATATATATATATATATATATATATATATATATATGAGATAAAAATATATGTGAAAAGTGTGTGTATATAAATATATATATATATATATATATATGTGTGTGTGTGTGTGTGTGTGTTATATTATATATATTATTATTATTATTTATATATTATATGCGCGGTACTTATTAGAAAGTGCTCAATATCAGAGCTAACATATTGGGTTGGATTGATATGAGTTTCTACCAGTCTAAACATATCCGCAGTCATCAGAAACAAGCAAATAACCAGCTTTAAAATAATAACAAAACAGCCTTAAAAATAAAAAATAATAGCAATTTTTACCTATCATACTTTTACACAGACCCCACCACACGTATATACAGGGGTTAGACAAAATAATTGGAACACTTGTTAAATTCAAAGAAAATTTATTTAATATAGAGTTGGTCCTCCTTTAGCCTCACAGACAGATTTAATACGTCTAGGAATGGTATCATACAGATTCCTGACTTCATCCATTAGAATTTTCAGTCATTCTTCCATTAAAACCTTCTCCAGCTCTTTACGACACGACGGTAGAGGATAGCGGCTCCTAACTTGTTGCTCCAAAATGCACCACAAATGTTCAATAATATTGACATCTTGAGATTGGGGAGGCCACTCCATGTGTTCTAGCTCACTTTCATGCTCTTCATACCAATTCTTAACCACTCGAGAGGTATGTATTGGACCATTTTCGACTTGGAAGATGCAGTCACCATCAGGGAATAAAGTATTGGCCATTGGATGAACATGATCTCCCAAAATGTTCAGGTAATCTTTGCTGTTGCATCTACCATACAGGACAACTATTGGACTGAGACATTTCCATGATATGGCGGCCCAAACAATCACTGATCCACCTCCATGCTTCACTGTTGGAAGAAGGCAAATCAGGGTTGTAAGCTTCTTTGGGCTGCCTCCACACAAACTTGCCCTGAAGTTGGGAAAAGAGAAAAACTGGACTTGTTTGAGAATATGACTTGCTTCCATTGGTCTGCAGACCAGACATTGTGATCTCTGCACCACATCAACCTCTTTTGAATGTTGCGAATGGAGAGAAGAGGTTTCCTCACAGCGGCTCTTCCATGATATGGAGCCTTATGGAGCTCACGGTGAACAGTTTTAGTAGAAACTGAACTATTCAGATGGCTATTCAACTCAGCAGTCAATTTGGCCGCATTTGTCCCATATTTTTTTGCCACATTGCGTTTCAATGCACGTCAGTCCCTGTCAGTAAGTTTGCAAGTCCGGCCCGAGTTTCTACGGTTGCTAGAGGTCTTGCCCTGTTTCTCGAATTGCATCAGTGTTCATGATATGGTAGCTCTTGAAAAACTAAACAGTTCAGCAACCTTAGTGATCGAGGCTCCTGCCATGCGAGCTCCAAGAATTTGCTCTTTTTCGAAATCGGAGAGGTCACGCATTTATCTTAAATTTTACTAAATAAATAAGACAAAGACAGTAAATTAGATAATTAAACGTATTTACAATGGATATAACCTGCAGTTACAAAGTTTTAGTTAAAGTTCTTAATATAATAGCTCTTTGAAATATATGAGTGGATTTTGCAAATGTTCCAATTATTTTGTCCAAACCCCTAAACGTGCGTGCGAGGAAACATTATTCAACGGAAAATTAGAGAAATGGTCTGATTGTTGACAAGGCGACATTCAAGAGAGAAATGGATACACATCCTATCATTGAAATTCAACAATCAAATGCGTATGCATGTAGACAACAACACACGTATACATATATATGTCAAGTCCCATACTGTTCACATATGTTTATGTTTGTGTGACCCCCGGTGGGCGAACGCGTGTGTATGTGTGCCTGCGTACCGCAATGGGTGTACGGGAATGCATGTATGTTTGCATTAGCATGAGTGACATCACAATGACGATTTCCCTCCCACTTCCATAATAACACCAATATACGCAATCTACATAAATCCAAAATTTTAAAAAATTAATCAGTTTGTTTGATGATCGCAAAAAGCGTGAAACCCAGGATCACTAACTCACATCAATCCAACCAAATATAAGATTAAATTATATATATTATTATATACATATGAGAAAATGTATGGCTATAAATATAAAAGTGGCCACTGGGGCCAACACTTAGTGGCGACGACAGTCTATTTCATGCTTGAACACAATCTTCAGGCAATGCGTTTTATGTGCTGCCTCAATATATATATATATATATGTGTGTGTGTGTGTGTGTGTGTGTGTGTGTATGTGGTGTATAGTCTATAGTGCATTATATATATATATATATATATATATATATATATATACACACACATACATATATATATATATATATGCTAGTCAGTAGTGCATTATATATATATATGCTATCACTAGTGTATTATATATATATATATATATATATATATATATATATATATATATAAGACATTTTTATGTTTATACGTTCTTTTATAGGTACAAATCTTTAAGTAAATACTCTGTTTATAATAAACAGTATTAACAACATTTACCGACCTGAATGTCCGAGAAATTTTCATAGAAAATATGTGTCCTCCGACAGAAATCGAACCTGTATCCTATACGCAACCGTCATATAGCCTGACGTGCTTTAACGGGATTGGGCCATAGAGGAGCGTTCGGATAGCAAGGTCGATTTTTCTGTTTTTTAAGCCCAATTCTCAGTGATTTTCACTCATTCATGCATATCAGCTCAATGCGTATCCAAATCAAAATCGACTCTGCTAATTGGCCGTTAAATTTTGTTAATACTGTTTATATGTATATAAAGAACGTATAAACATAAAAATGTCTTAAATTATTGCCGGACTTTGTCCATTTCATAATATATATATATATATATATATATATATATATATATATATTTGGTTGGATAGATGTGAGTTTGTGACCCTCTGACGATCGCTAAAGCGTGAAACCCAGGGTCACAAACTCACATCTATCCAACCAAATATGTTAGCTCTATCTCTGATATTGATCGCTTTCTAATAAGTACCGTGCATGTAATATATAAATAATTATACATTTATTTATATACACTTTTCACATATATATATATGTGTGTGTGTGTGTGGTCAGTAGTGCATTATATATATATATATATATAGTCGACTCTCCCGTCGAATTCAACGTAAGAGGGTCAAGCAGATCTGTTCCCAGGAAACCGACAGCCCGACAACAGCACATGAGATTTGATTATAGTGGTGATGGTTTTGTGGAAGACCAGCCACACTTTTTGAAGGGCCGAATTCAGAGACCTGGTGCACTAAGTGCTACAAGATCCCCAAACGACCCTCCACTGTCCTTCTCCTAGACCAGTTGCCATCCAAGGCTATAGAACCCATAGCTGGAGAGAGAAGAAAAGGGTTCACTCTTTTCCCAAGAGTATTAGCACGTAAGTGAATGTAATGGATTCTACTGGAATTCGAACCCGGCTCTCCGATTCCTCAATCCAAGCTGCTATCCATTTCTCCACCGTGCTGGTCAGTAGTGTACTATGGGTGACAACGTATATTGTCATCCTAATTGTTATTAGCTAGTCGGTAACAGTTATATCTCAGATTATTCTAGAAGCTATTGAGTAGAATTAACACAAGAAAACCTTGCTAGCCATAATAGCAACAAAAGTTATTTAAAGTTAGGAACAAAATATATTAAATGTTTCGCCACAAAATATGAAGTCAATTAAAAGTTGACGCTTGAAGACGTGTACTTTAAAAAAACGACGCTGACATGTGGAGTCACGACATTTGAAAACCACAAAAAACAATAATGCAAATTCCTCCTGATGTCAGTCTGCTACTGATCTTTATCATTTTCGAATTCGCATTGCTCAGAATAGAATTGCTTTATTTCCCCTTGCCTTTGAAATATTGGTAGCGTCCATCATGGCTAGTTGAATTTTTTTTATATGTATTCTTGGTTAAAGCGACGTCTTTGCACGTATACATAAATGACGTGACGCAACGTCATGATTCGCTTTCAACAGATAGGTTTAAGAATGCAACGTTTAATTTACGATATCAAATCACGCTTAAACTTTATTCCTGGCCTCGCAGGGATGCAAAAGGCGATTGTCTCCCTTTCGTTGTTATAGTCACGAGCGTCACACGACAGCCGACGCGTGATGTCAGGGGATAAAGTGACGAAGGAAAGTTGCAATGTAGAGGCTGTAGAAGAAGAACGTCCCTAGCCGACAGTTTTCTCATCGGAAAATATTACAAATAAGGTTCCTCCTTTTTTTACACACTGTTTGTTGTTGCATATATGTTGTAATTTCTCTGCATGGGACACGTGTATATATTTATATATAAATTTGTGTACAACGTAGCATTATAAAACCCTTTCTGAGAACAAAGTATGTCTGGCATTGCTTTTCTATTCAGCTATTCCGTTCTGTCTGTGAAATACAGTGTTATTTTATCACGTATATGATAATACACATAACAGGGGAAATAAAAATGGAAGAATAAAACTTTCTACCAGAGTTGTCTCCCGTTATAACGTTTTTCACACTTACCCACTTTGTGTGCGAGCGTAATTGTGCTTTCTCTTTCTTGCCTATATTTGTATCTTTTTTTTCCTATTTCGCACTTTTTTCTCTATATACAGATTTATACATTTCCTTTTATTCTTTTTATTTACTTTATCTATTTTTAATTTAGAATTTAGTTGCGGGAATATGTGTTTTTTTAATGTATTCAGTTCTGTATTGAGAAACGGAAAGACAATATTACCATTCCACATTTACCAATCCAGAATCGTAAAATTTTGACATACTAAACGTAAGCTTTTTTAATTCCTGCAGAAAGGACATCTTTTTAATTCCTGCAGAAAGGACATCTTTTTAATTCCTGCAGAAAGGACATCTTTTTTAATTCCTGCAGAAAGGACATCTTTTTAATTCCTGAAGAAAGGACATCTTTTTTAATTCCTGCAGAAAGGACATCTTTTTAATTCCTGCAGAAAGGACATCTTTTTAATTCCTGAAGAAAGGACATCTTTTTTAATTCCTGAAGAAAGGACATCTTTTTAATTCCTGAAAAAAGGACATCTTTTTAATTCCTGCAGAAAAGACATCTTGGTAAACGGATAATCATTACATACAGACTCTATGGAATCACTTTTCTACCCTTCGACTTTGAAACATTAATTAATAAGGACCAGTCTAAGTAATCCGTAATCCTAGGCTTTTCCTTTTTCCAGGTGGAGAGCTAAGGTTAATCCAAAAGTGGAAATGCCGATAGGAATTGATTATTTTTTACCTCTGCTCTCATCCACGCATGTGACTCCTCCTTTAATCTAGTCCTTGTGCCACATTCTATTCCAGTTGGTTTTCAGATAAATACTTTAATACGTAGTATTTTAATGACCCTGGCAATATAAGCTGTTTTTATACAGGAAACATTCAGTATTCATTGACTAAACAGTTACTCATATTGTCGTTTGAAATTTTTTTTAAAGCTGTTTTTCAGGAAATTAAGCTTCTCTAAGTTTATTATTATCGCTCATTATAGCGTTGTTGGGGTTTCCTGCCAAACCTCTTGCTTTTGATAATATCTTGATTATATTTCAGTTACATATGCTAGCCATTTCAGTTACATATGCTAATGATTTCAGTTGTTGCTGGTGTTCGAGGGATATTGTTTTTGTTATCTGGTTCGTTTAAATGGTGAAAAAAGCGTATTCTTTGGAGCCATTTTAATCATCACGTCTCCCTATTGTAATAAAATAAAAATGTTCAAAAACAGTAATATTATTGGTATTAAAAATATCTAATGCACGCTAGTTATATAATTACGTAATTACAAAAGATCATAGTGTTAAATATTTATAACAGCGTTCAGAATCTCGACTAAAAATTTCCGTTGTCTTTAATAATTCCTTAAGAAACTAATGAATAAACAGATTTCGTTTTTCATATTTTGAATCTGATCCCGTTTTACTCATCGTGAATATTATATTTCATACTGACATCTTATTTATATATATATATATATATATATATATATATATATATATATATATATATATATATATATATATTAGTTGGAAGTAACTAAATATTTATTACTTATGTTTTAGTCTATAAGCATTTAAACAAAACAAGTTCAGTCGACCACTGATGACAATTCCAGAGCAACGTAACTATAAACCATTTTTTTCTATCCTCTGCCACCGCAATGATGGAGAAAGCATTACCTTGAACCATCGCCAGTGAGACACGCTGCAAGAGCCACTCCGTTTCGCGAGGCTCGTCCTTTAATCGAGACGCAATCGCGCCAATCCTCCGAAGGAACGCCATCGAACGAGGGCCAACAACCCCAGAAGTCTCCACTGTCACAAGAGTAAAAAAAATTCTATCAGCAATAGAAGAATATTTAACTATTTTTTTTATCATCTCTGCGTCCCGGGCGACGGATCCTGGCTCAAGCGCGGACCTGATCAAATTACTGATCGAAAATGTATCCGCACAGGTCGCATCCCAAATCAACGACTTCCCCATTTTAAAAGGGAAAATGGTAATGCCATCTGGCCGCTTTCCATCACCGCGGTCGAGGCCTACGGGTTCGATTTGGGAAGGGAAACCTGCTGCATCAAAACCTCTTTTGATGATATATTTGTTTTAACATTTCACCCCAAGGAAGGCAGTAAAGCCACTAAGACACAAAGGGTTTCTAGGTGTGAAAGAAAAAAGAGAAACATTATTAAGGAGAGAGAATAATAGAACAGAAGACACTAGATAACGATTGAGATTACATTTGAATTTTTGAAGATCAGAGTTGACTGGAAAGCATGAAACTGGAAAAAAGTTCCACAAGCGAGAAGTGCGAGGAAAGAAACTGTTAGCATAGAACTTGCGGTTACATCTATCCACTTCAACTGTGAATTGTTGAAACCTTGTCGCCAATCTAGTACTGCGCTTAATTTCATAAAAAAAAAAATCATCGGGCCATAGAGGAAAGTTCATCAGAAGAATTACCAAGAAAGTATTTATAGAAAAGGTTGAGGGAAGTTACGTCCCGACGATGGGAAAGTGACTGAAGTCGAGATGCCAGGACGAATAACACTGCTGATTATTCTTTGAATTTTATCAAGAATCTCTAGATATACAGCAAGAACGCCGGACCATATATGGAAGCAATATTCATGTGACAATTTCGGTGAGAGAAATGTTTGAAAGAACGGTTATTCCTATGACATGGCTGTAAACAGTCAATTCTCTTCACTCCATCGGCAATGTTTATTGTTTTGAAAAGAATAATGATTAGAATTTTACTGAAACCCAAGCATGTGAAGGTAGATTTATATATGTTCTTTATCGTTGAGAATTGAAAAAGATATTAAACAGGATCTCCTATTAGATTGATAATTTACAAGAATAATTTCATATTTACAAGATTGTAAAATTATACGGACCGACTATAATGAAATATGTATATTTTACAATTTTATGAAGAAAGAAATATGAAAATATATTTTATTCATAATTTTATAAAAAATGTCAGTGAACAAGAGGAGTCATGGTGGAGTAATGGATAGCGGCTTGGATTCTAGTCAGATCCATTACATTCACTTACGTTTTAATACCCTTGAAAAAGGTATGAATCCTCTTCTTCTCCCCTTCCAGCTATGGGTAAATAGCAAGACAGACTGGGTTCTAGCATTGGATGGCAACTGGTCTACCGCAGAATGAAATGGCAACCTACTGCAGGAAAAAATCTACTGCCTCGTCAGTCATGTATCGAAAGATACATGATCGTCTAAGGGTGTATCACGCATGGCACATTTTGACCTCATTTTGGGATAAGTTCACCTTGGTAAATATTGTTTGGTCACCTCACTTTGGTCGAAGCTCAATTTAGTAAATATTGTTTGGCCACCTCACTTTGGTCGAAGCTCAATTTAGTAAATATTGTTTGGCCACCTAACTTTGAGAAATGCTCAATTTAGTAAATATCGTTTGACTACCTCGCTGATAGCGGCTCGGATTAAGGAATCAGAGAGCTGAGTCCAAATTCCAGTCGAATCAATTAAGTTCACTTACGTGCTAACGCCCTTGTGAAAGGTATGAAATCTCTTCATCCTGTAGCTATGGATAAATAGCAGGACTGACCAGGTTCTGTAGCCTTGGATGGCAACTGGTCTACTGCAGAATTAAATGGCAACCTACTGCGGTGAAAACAGCTGTTCTTGTCAGTCATATATCGGAAGTTACATGAGAGCCTAAGGGTGTGGCAGTGAACAAGGAAAATTAAATAAACACATAACGAAAACATGTAATTATAAATTTTGAAAAAAATGCACTTTCATCGTTTGCGCCCGCCAAATAAATTCTTCCGTTTGTGTTCACCAAATAAATTCTTTCGTTTTGACTCACCAAATAAATACTTTCGTTTGTGCCCGCCAAATAAATTCTTTCATTTGTGCTCACCAAATAAATTCTTTCATTTGTGCTTACCAAATAAATTATTTCATTTGTGCTCGCAACATAAATTCGTTTGTGCTCGCCAAATAAATTCTTTTGTTTGTGCTCACCAAATGAATTCTTTCGTTTTTTGCTCACCAAATAAATTCACTGTGATAGTTTTCATACTTATTTATAAAATGATAAATAAATATTGCATTGTTATTTGTTTACATATTTTGATAATCTGTTTATTTTTACAATTTTTTAATAAAATGATTTGTTTCCAAATTTATTTCATTATGAACTGGTAAATGATAAATATTTACAAATGGTATTGTTCTGATAAATCATCAGTTATCTCCCCTTAAAAACTAGGAGGTATAAAAATCACCATGTCTATCTGTCAGTAGACGAGTATCAGAGTATAGTGCTATAAAGCTTTGGTTGAAGTTTATTCATTGGTTCTGTTCTTACTACAGGTATATAATAACTACCTTGATCCACATATTTTTTTATAGTCTTGTAGATTAAAAGTACCAAGAGAGTCAATACTGTATACAGTAATAGCGGTGTCAAGGGAATAAACGTTCTTTTGACACACCGTCCACAAAATTTAAACATTGCCAAGAAAGCATTAATTTTTTTCTAAAATCGACTGTTCAGAAGAGGAAGGAATGCTGAAAATTTTTCAACTCGACCAATATACGAATAACCTGGAGTCCTAAAACGTAAACTCTGTTCAACATATTTAACCTTTAGTTCAAGACACTTGCTATATAGTTTCGCCAGTTCCTTTAACAACTAGAAATATTCTGTTGTTTGGTCATTAAAATACTGATTCTAGGAAATGAGTCAAGCTAAAAAAATTCCTAGCTGCTTCTCTTGCTGCAATATTAATTAGAAACAAATCACCTGTGGCACGTTCAGTTCTCTGCCTTGATGGGAAAATTTCTAATCCGTGTAGATGTGATGTTAAACAAACGAAAAAAGACAGGTGGTAGATTTCTGTAGGATATCAAATGGCGAATCAGTATTTGGTGCCAGAAGACAAACCCTGAGGTTTAAAGAAAGCTGAATACAATGCGTACGTACAAACACGCACGCTTGAACCTGCGGGTATGTAAGAGATTGCTTTTTATCACTAACCCCTCTTCCAAAAGCACGTGTTCTTTAGAAATTCTGTATTGCGGCTTTTCGTCATTGGAAGATATATTTGAAACAAAACTATATTTCTAGAGATGGCATGCCGAAAGAAAAGTTCTCGGACCTACACGCTTCCTAGAATCGAAACATGTCTCACAGAAAATATTTTTTCAGCGCATTTTGGACACGGTGCCGAATCGTAGGTCATCTACCATACCATATTCAATTTGTACACTCTCTAAATATTGTAGTATAACTTATATACTCTGGTTCAAAAGGAACGAACAAGAAACATTTGTCGATTGTGTTATTTTGTCACAGGGACAAAAACAAGACGGTTGAAGCATACAATATCTGCCATATAAACCAAAATAATGGACGCCTGAAGATGGTCAAAGACTACTTGGCCGAAACGTCCTCTCTATACTGACATCTATAACAATCCTTCGAATAAATCGAGCAAGTCCATGTATAATGACAATTCCTAATCAAAACATAATTATAAAATATAAGCATATCTTGAAAATAGAATAAATATAGGCTGATTGATTCCAATGTTCTTATGAAAACATTAAGTTTTATAACATTTTTCTTACGGTTTATCAACCCCTTGTAGGTTCTTTAAAGAAGAAATATATTTTGGAATGTAAGAATAATTCTTTATTTCAAGAGTGACTATTGAATTAACATTTTGTTTCAGAACAACAATGAATTTTACAGATATAAGTTATACTATTTAACCCATATCTGGAGGAGATGGATTCATACCTTTCCTATGGATATTTGCATAAAAGTGACTCAAATGAATCCGACTAGAATTCGAGTTTAATAAAATCTGATATATCGTATTTCGAAGGAAATTGGTTTCAATTTTAAATAATATATGAAATATATTATTTACTGATGTTCTGGTTAACAGTTTGTTTAGGTATTGTCCGAGTTGTTACTGCTTCCACCTATTTTACTCACAACTGTAGTTTTTGCAATAAATACAGTTGAGTGAGTAAAGCGTTTCCTTGTTGCTTTTGATAATGTTTTTTTTTTCGTCTCTTTTCATGTTTTGTACTGTTATATAAACTTGGCAAACATCCGCTGACGTCAGAATTTTGCGTTTTCTCTTCCTTTCTCTTTAGTTCTCACAGACATACACATATATTTCAACTCATTTCAATGTCATTGTTTTACAAATTTCTTTTTTTTTTCTTTTTAATCTAACTGATTTCAGAAGACAGAAGACAATAAGTCAGAGAAATAACTGAATAAACCATGACGTATTAATTCGAGTCGACGACAGAATTGAATTCCTGCTGTAGAACATAAAATGTCTTTTGTCATTAACTTGGTTGGCCTCGCCGGAATTTCAAGTAGGACAAAGACGGTATATGAGCAAACGTCAGTGGAAGAAAAAAAAAAGAAAAAAGACAAGATGGTTTACATTGGTGTGAAAGGAAAAAGAAAATGGCGAAACCCTTGGGTTTATAAGGGAAAAATATACACAAAAGGGAGAAAGCAAAACATGTTGAAAAGCACAAAACTACAGGGAGTAGACAAAATCTGTTTAGAGAAACGATTAGTTAGCAAGAAAACTAAACGGTGACGTATAAGGAACTGGTAGGCTTAAAAATGTAAGTACGGGTGGTTCGTGGTGAGTATAAATCGAATGCCAGATATTAAATAATCACTGAAGAAAGCATAGATCAATCTAACAGGTAAGAAAAGAAAAACAAAGAAAGACAAAAACGCACACGAAGAGAAGAACCCCCAAATTCTAGGAACTAGGAACGAGATGTGTGAGTTAACAACATGGATACTATTCATGCAACTAAAGAAGTGTACGTTTTCGCTGCTGTAGAAATTAACAGTTAAAGAAATTAATGAAGGTGAACTACTAAACAAACCGGCCGTCCTAGAATTTGAAACAGCTCAAAAGACTGGAGAAAGTCAAAGAAGAAAATTGGGGTTGGGTGGGGTATATTTTGACACCAACTGTCTGGAGCAAACAAAAAGAAACGATTATCAGATTGTTAAAACAATGAATTCTGTTTTTTAAAAATTATCTTTTAAAACGAAATTAAAACATTAATCTGAAGCCACGAGTCATGTTCTTGAATAGCCTAGTCAGATCGAGGCTTTCATATGAATGTGATGTATGGCGCCCACTCAGTTCAGAAATATCTTATCTATCACCGGTATGCAACCATTTTCTCATATCAATAGTTAAAATAGCTTTTCTTTCTAAGTAACAGCTAAAATGGATATCACATGTAACTCGAAGAGAAAATAAAGATATAATCAAAATTTTGACGTTCGGCACTACTTCAAGCTAAGAAAGGAGACTCCAATGAATACTGAAAAGAGCTATAAAGAAGAAGCCTATTGTTTTAAAAGAATGATTTTCTAAATTTCGACCGACCGATATTAGTACCGGTCAATGGATTTCAAATGTTTCCTTTTAAGATAACAGCTAATATTACCATTATCAATAATACGACATATTTCAGTTAAATATAAATTTTATTGAGCAAAATGAAAACCCTTAGAATCTACAATTTTTTGCCAAAATGATGAAATTTTACTTATTCCTTCAATACAGAATTCTGAAGTTCAGGGTTGACGAATTTTTCGAATGCAATTTTCGAGGCGGTTTGGTTGTTGAAAATATTTCCTGGTTAGAATCTTTAGAAATTCGAACTAGGCTGAGTTTTTCAATTTCGTAACGCGGCTCGAACAATGGAAGAATAATTTATTTGTAACACTGAATACCTAAACAACGGACTAGAAAGACTCCATCATTACCAAGCAGGCCCTGTTTTGTTGGGGTTTTTCTATTATTATGAGGAAGAGCTGTTCTCTCAAGAATGTCTTTTTACCTTGAACGTTTTTTTTAAGACACAAGCTCACCCCAGACCTCAAGTGAGACTCACATCTACGACACATCGCTAAAGACGCTGAAAATATTGCCAGGAGCTTGGACTGTTCCAATCAGAACTTAACTCCTTATGCTATGCCATATCTTTACAAGAGCCAGATCCGACCGAAAATCGAGTATTGCTGGCATATCTGAGCTGGAGCTGACAAATCCTCAATTTTCAGTTTTCATAAAGTTCAAAGGTATCTACACGGGCATAAATATTCTTTTGGTGCAAAATTGTATTTGGAGAATGTCTGAAAGGGGATGTTATTTTTAAAAGTTCAGCCTCAATTTCAAATGAAGTTTTAACTTCATCAGCACTAGGTTGTTTATTGTTTACGTTTGGAGACACAATTTGTAATAGATGTATGCTTGTGTATATTGCATTTCCGCGGGCAACTTCAGCTTAATGTGGTCAGGGTTGAAATGTGACTCAAAGCGATATTTGAGAACAGGACATTTCTTCTGTGTTGGTTTCGATTGTATGATGTGATTTTTATCTTTTCCCAACATTTCGACACATTGACTACGCTGTTTCGCGTCGTTAATTTTTTTTCCAATTTTCAGGGGATATTGCTTTCTCGAAGTGTTGACTAATTTTTTTTCCTTCTTAATTGTTCAGTATTTACCCTTCCATTTTTCTTCCTTTTCTTCTATCAATTTTTCGAGTCGGGATTGTCACCCAACGGGATTAACATTTACCTTAGAGTTATTCTTGGAATGATCTCACGTGCTTCGACTAAAGAAGGTACAATTACATTATTTGGTTCCTCCATGTTGTTTTGGTCAAGATTTAGAAAGATCTACTTGGAATCTATAGTTTATCACTGACATAGCAGATATTAGACCCCCTTACATTGTCGCACTATCCAATATTACTGGTTGTATTATTGTGCATTTAAATTTTAATTTATTTACTTTTTTATATTCTTAATATGTGTGTGTTTTAAACTGGCTGAAGTTTGATGCGAGTCTGTTTATATTCAGCTAAATTAAACAGCATTTCCTGATTCATGTAATAGTTTTAATTATGAGCGATTATTTCTGAGAACAGTTTCAACACATCGTTGATTATGGTAACAAGGGCCCGTTAAAATACGCCCAAGCCTGACAATTAACCGATTTGGGTAAAAGACAACTGTAGAAACATATTGGCAAAAGCACACAACATTCAATTAATGAAAGAATGGTGATAGTTTCATTACCACAATTTCTCTCTCTCTCTCTCTCTCTCTCTCTCTCTCTCTCTCTCTCTTTACGACCATATAACAACAAAGAACAAATGTAAAATTATCTTGACGTCAAAAAATAACGTTTTTCTATAAGCTATTTTAATGGGCACGTGGCCAAGTGGTTAGAACTTTCGCATTCTGACCATGAGTCCCGGGTTCGAATCTCACCATGGTCGATTTATCAGGAAGGAGACTTCTTGATTTTATTAAACTGGAGCGGTCGATGCTGCACCTTTCGAAAGTGCCTAAAACCATACCACGGTTTGACCTAAGCCTTGTGAGTAAAATTGGGTGGACGAAACCTTTCGGGTGCAGTCGATAGCTCTGCTAGCACGAGTCACAAGTCATCGTGACCGAGGGTTTGAACGTGCTTGTTCAAATTGTTGATCACGCTAGATAACAGGCTATTTCCCAGAAACTATATCTAATGTCTACTCGGCATAGTTGCATTATAAACGACAGGTGTGTTCTGCGGGAGATTAATAAACACAAATGCGCCTGGGCAAGCGTCTACAATAAGGATTGGCTAGTCGCCCTAGTAAACGGGTATCCTCGAATACGAGTGGCCAGCTATATATACATTTTAAGTTAAATATAGTATAAATTAGGCACTATTTAAGTTAACTGGTCCGTTAACGAAAAATACGTAAAAACTGATATTTCTGTTTAAATATTTGTAGATTTACATTCATTAGATCTTCCTCTACCCACGACATTTTATCATTTTAGAACAGGGGGTGGAGCCATGTTATAAATACAGTGTAAAATAATGAACGCCTGAAGATGGTCATTGACTACTTGGCCGAAACGTCCTCTCTATAATGACATCTATAACAATCCTTCGAATAAATCGAGCAAGTCCATGTATGATGACAATTCCTAATCAAAACAGAATTATGAAATATAAGCTTATCTTGAAAATAGAATAAATATAGGCTGATTGATTCCAATGTTTTTATGAAAACATTGAGTTTTATAATGTTTTTTTCTTACGGTTTATCAACCCCTTGTGGGTTCTTTAAAGAAGAAACATATTTTGGAATGTAAGAATAATTCTTTATTTCAGGAGTGACTATTGAATTAACATTTTGTTTCAGAATAACAATGAATTTTACAGATATAAGTTATACTATTTAACCCATATCTTGAGGAGATGAATTCATACCTTTCCTATGGGTATTTGCATGAAAGTTGCTCTAATGAACCTGATTAGAATTCGAGTTTAATAATAAAATTTATTTCTTTGATATATCTGCACTTTGTTTTTATGCATAAATGTCAAGTTTGAAACTCTGCTAAAATCATTGATAACTGCGAACTACTGGAAATTGGAAAAAGACAATGACGTAATCATATTTCAAATTTGACATAAAAAAAACATAAAACTGAAACATGGATTGATACTGTATTTAAATTATGAAACTATATATTTATTCGGTAAATATAAAATAAAATACAAGTAAATAAGAATTTGGGCAAACTTACCCATAACAGTTCTTGTGTTTTTTATAAATAATTATAGATTTCTTCATTACTAAAAAGTGGTGATGAGGCTGCTGTACTGATAACGATATAAATTCCTATTCAAAAAGCCTTTCTAAAAAGCATTTGATGTTTGGGAAGACTTTGCGAAGTATGTCGATACGAGAAGTATGTTGTACTCTTTCGAATATTATAGAATAAATTCATGAATAAAGAGATCTTTTTTTTTAAAAAAAAAAAAGCAGTTCTTGTATTTAAAAAAAATAGATTCTGTCAATACTAAAAAAGGGAGATCAGGCTGCAGTACCGATAACGATATAAGATCCTATTCAAAAAGCCTTTATAAAAAAAATCTGATGTTTGGGCAGACTTTGGGAAGTATGTTGGGCCAATAACTTTGCAGCATTCTCTCGTATATTATAAGAGAGATTCATGAATAAAGACATGCTTTTTGCAAAAAGCAGTTCTTGTGCTTTTTATTAAAAAAAATTGAAAACTATTTCGACATTTATAGGAAACAATTAAAGATTAAATATCAGTTTAGTTTCGGTCCCCTTACCAGTCTAAAAAAAGGAAAATCTGGGAAATCCGCGGAGGAGTCAATTTGGAACCACTCCACTATCTTTCCGAAGAACGCGTTTTAATACACACACAGTAAAGAAAGATCCGTAGAATGTCACACACACTAACGTTCTGAAGAGAAATGGCATTGAAAATATTTTTCAGATCAAATTTAAGGGGCGTCGATTTTACATGAGCTCAACTTTTCGACTATTGTATAGAGTGAGGAAATTTATATTTTATGCTTAGATCTATGGGAGTAAATAATAGTTTCGATTTCCTGAGTTAATTCGAAAGCGTTTTGTTTAAATATATCTATGAGGCATTCAAATGCTACTAGAGACAGAGACCTAAATGACGTCTAAATGTATTATGGCATCTGTTCGATTTTGCAAAGTTTAGAGTAAATACGTGTAACAATTACCAGCAAAAGCTGAATGCTTTCAGACTGTCGTCATAAACCCGGGGAATATTCTATGATCCGATGAGATACAAAAACAGAAAAGAAATTCGCAGAGACAGGCAAGGGATTGTTGTCACGATTTTTATTTATTCATTTGTTTTTTGGCCTCTTTTTTATTTATTTTTTTTATTTTTTTGTTTTGTTTTTTAGGCTTCAAAGAGGAAAAACAGATTTTTAATCTCTCGTATTTAATTTTTTTTTATCTCTTTCTATTTCATTCTTCAAAACTGTTCCATTACGAGAACCTGGAGATAATCCTTGCATGCAATGAGAATTCCGACCGAATTTTTTGAGCGTAACTCAAAGACATTTGCAAGAGAACATTTCAGGAATAGAAACAGCATCGGTTTGGCACAATGGACGCCATGAAGAAGGCAAGTAAAACATTAAGCAAGAACACTTTTGGCCTTGACATGCAAGTGACGAGATGTTTTGCCAAGATATCCAGCTATCATTCAGATTGGAACAGACACGTTCGTTTTTCAAGGTCATTAACTAAAAAATGTATGCAGTCGAAATACGAACTTTCTCGAACCATTTTCAGTCGCTGTTTGATCGGTTGATTTTGTTTAGCGGCATATCAACATCTCTATGGGTTATTTTATACCGAAATCTAAATATTTTGAACGCAATTGTATGCCTTCAACTACAGATAAAATATATTGTTAGTAATTCTAATATAAAATGTATTGTAGGTCATTTTGCTATAAAATGTATGGTTGGTAATTTTACTATAAAATGTATTGTTGGTTATTTTTCTATAAAATATATTGGTAATACTGTAATAAGATTCATTGTTGGTCATTTTGCTTTAAAATTGTATAGTTAATAATTTTACTATAAATATGTATTTATTATACCTACCTAAATTTTTATTTATTTTATTTTTTTTTTTTTTTGGCGTTCACTATTTGCCAATAGCTGTAAACATAAAGATTCTACCAAGGATTGTATATTCTACCTGAGAACAAAAGCAATTAAGATTTGGTTACCTACTCCTCAAAATCCTCCATCTCCCGATGAGAAAACTTGCTACCGTCCTTTGCGGGTAACCATTACGCCATGCTATCTCAGCATTTACATGCTTTATGTTATTTGCACGCAGGTACACAGATGATTTGTCTTCCATCTTACTAAAAATGACGCTATGTTCTAAAGATAACAGGTTCGAAAGACAATATTTTTCAAACTTTCTCCCCGTTAATTCTTCCCCCATAATCGCCCATTTTTCCACTATTAACAACTGCAAAACGATTGCTAAAGAACTGCACGCCATTAGTAAAAGTCATCAATATATGACTTACAATTCAGGATTTGTACTAGAAATGGCGGTGCTTTACGTGTTCATTTCTATAGACGGGATAATTTGTCTTACGATATTGACTTAAGATGATGGCATCATCTATTCGTGCAAACAAAAGAAATTTTCTATATTTACTCTCGTGATATGATGACAATTGAATGTTTGTAGGGCTTTGAGTTCTTTGTGGAGATTCAGGTTTTAAAATATTACATACTTATTATTATTATAATTTGAACAGGACATTTATGTATATATTAAATTCATTAAATATTCCGCTATGCGTAGAAAGTGAATTCTGTTAAAATAAAATTCATTTTAAATATACAATAAAGACATTTTTATTTCTTTATTTTTGGATGAAAAATTTAACTTAATTCATTCTAATGAATATATATATATATATGTGTGTGTGTGTGTGTGTGTGTATGTGTGTCTTTGTGTGTCTGTGTTTGTGTGTGCATTTGTTTGTATGTGTTATTCTCCATTTTTTATATATTTATGATGATAATAATAATGATAATAATAATAATAATAATAATAATAATAATAATAATAATAAATACAAGGACCTTGAAATCGAAATCTCAAAAATATGGCACATGGGAACATCAAAAATCCTTGTTGTAGTTGGAGCCCTAGGATTGGTTGGAAAAGATTCCAGTAGACTAATTGAAGGGATTCCTGGAAGCCCATGCTTCAAAGAAATACAAAAAAATTGTTCTGACAAGTACAGCCCGCACATTACGAAGGGCTTTACCTATGTAAAATATGATTTTTGTTTTGTTTTTTTGTTGTTTTTTTTGTTTTGTTTTTTTTGTTTTTTTTGTCAGTGGAAAGTGTCATGATGCCATTTCTAACCTTAGGTCCCTGGGCGGGACCCGGAAAGAAATGTGTAAACGCCAGAAATCAAAGGAAATAAAAACAATAATAATAATAATGATTATAATGTCTAAATAAATAACGACAGATTATATTTGCCGTGAATATTATTAAATACATGTTGTGGTTTAATGGTTTAGCCATAAAATCTTCCCCTACATTCCCCTCCTCTAATATAAAACCATCGTCTTTCTTCCTCGGTTTCTTGATAGTGCAAATCCCCCCAAATTTTTACGGTCAACTTAATTCCGCTACTTCATTTGTTATTTTTATTTGATTTTTTTTAATGCCTGGTTTATTATCCGATTGTATAGTCTATGTGAGGAGATTAGCTAAATACTTATATATGTGATAGAACTTATTAGGAGGATTTGAGATAATCATGATTAAGTAATTCATCGAGTATAGAAGACACCTCAACGGAAAGAAGTGGGCGGGATTCATCAGTAGTGCTATAAGGCAAACGTCATACCAACTGTACCAACGGGCCTCGGTGATGAAAAGGTATCGAATTAGTGAATATATGATTGTGCGGTGCTATATCGTGTCTAATTCGCCACCTCTTCGTTGGTATGACGTTTGCCTGATAACGTCATTGTCCGAGTTTCAGTTCTCGGTAGAGGATGCGCACTGCTGATGAGTCCCAAATATAAGACGAAACGGCCGTCCAGGGCTTTCTGCATTCTTTTGAGGTATCTTCTGGACTAGATGAATTACTAAATTATAATTAAATCAAATCCTCCTAATACTTTCTATCACTTGTATATCCTTGCTTGAACTGGCTTCAAATGCTCTGATTGGAGCGGCTTGGTGATAGTAGTCGTGGCTCGTGGGGCCACACTCCTATGGATAAGGAGAAACTCGGATGAGTTCCACCACAGAATATGTGAACGAGCGGCACAATATCGAGTCTAATTCGTTAACTCTTCGTCACCGAGGCCCGATGGTACTGTTTCTATGACGTTTGCCTGATAACGTAACTGTCAGGGTTTCAGTTCTCGGTAGTGGATGCGCATTGGTGATGAGGCCCAAATATAGGACGAAACGGCTGTCCAGTGCTTTTTGCATTCTGTTGAGGTTTCTTCTAGACTCGATGAATTAATTATGATACATACATATATATGTGTGTGTGTCATTGATTTATGACAAGAAACATGGTTTTGTACTGAGTATTGAAATTGATCGCTTTTCTATATTCTAATGTATTCCGGGTCCCGACCATAAAATTGCGAGAGGTCCTATCTCCGTAACCGAGTCTGGGTGGTGTTCATACCAATTTCTTGGATTTTCGTTTCTGTAAAAGTTGCAGATATTGGACCACTTTGTCTCGCCGACTTTTACATTCAATACCGCGCACCCTCATACAAGATGGTCAGTTGTTTCTCTATATTTATCACAGAATCTGCATTTTAGGCTAACACAATTTTTCTATCAGTACGCTTGGTAATTTCTAGTTAGCAAGCATTGGACTTGTACAGCAAAAATAAAACCTTTGATTTCATCTTTTAACATTGCACTACATAGGCACTGATGAGTGCGGGGTTTGTCTATATCAGCTCGTTTGGAACGGGCAGAATATTGACCGTGAAGCGGTTTATCTTGCCATCGTTTCTGCATCTGGTCGGTTACATTTGCTTTTGCTTTCTTTTTTTAAGTATTTTCCAGCTGCAGTCGGTGTATTATTCTTTACTTGCATTTCTTCACCCATTTGACACTCCATTTTGAAACTGTCGGCTTCATATATTACGGTATAAAGACGCTTACTACTTTCAAATTCTTTGACACATATCATCATCCCGTCTTCTGTAGGTTCGTAGTATCTTTGAAGGCCAATTGTTGTAGTTTTGTAAGACAGTTCTAGTTGAACTAATCCTCGGCTTCCTTTAGACCTGGACACATATAGGCGACAGCCTTCAAATAATGCATACGGTGGCAGGTGAGAAACTTTCTCGTTTTGGCGGCAATTCGCTTAATGTCAGCTATGGTCCAGTTAACGATATTGAAAGTGTATTACCCTACAGGGACTTCTCCTTCATTTGGATATGCTCTATTCTATCTCCTTCACTAATTCCTATGTATCTATAGGCTCCTTCTTTCGTTCAGTTTCCTATTTTTGTGTCAAAATCTAAATCTACCGAGTGTGTTACTGTAATTCTCTCTTTCTTGAATTTTACTTTTTCACATTTATCTAAATCCACATCTATGTCACCACTGAAAAATATTGAGAAAACCCTCCAATCCATTGTCGACTTTGGTAAAGAATTTGCGACCGTCCATGTTGAGTAGTTAATTAAATACTTTCTTGTTTAGTTTGTAACCATAGCTATTATTGTTGATTTCATGGGTAAGCGGAATTAAGGACAGGCAAAACAGAATTGGTGACAGTGATAGTTATCAAGTTTTATAGGTTAGATTAACCCACTACACGTTAGTGGAAGGGTCATCAAGACATTTCTTACACAAAGGAAAAGAAACTAAGAAAAAACAAAATAGATTTTACATTGGTGGGGTGGGCGTGGGGTCATTCCTCAACCTCCTAACCACAAAAATTAAAAATTCTCATTCAAAGAAAAATCAGTCAAAAAGTAGAACATTGTCAGGTTACTTCACCTGTAACGATATGCAAAAGGCGGGGGGGTTGGAAAGGAAGAAATTCAGCCGATAGGATTTTTTCGCCATGCGCATACACGCATATATATATATATATATATATATATATATATATATATACACACACACACACACACATCGACAAAGATACATTATGCCGAGTTAAAAAGAACGGAAGATTCTGCTGGGAGTGTGAGGAAAATGTTTTAAAATATAGATAATAATAAAAAATAAATAAAATAAAAGAATAAAAAACAATAAGAATGAAAAAGTTAAAGTTAAATAAAGTCAAAGAAACTTATTATTATTATTATTATTATTATTATTATTATTATTATTTTTATTTTCTTTGATTTCTGGCGTTTACACATTTCTTTCCGGGTCCCGCCCAGGGACCTAAGGTTAGAAATGGCGTCATGACACTTTCCACTGACAAAAGAAAAAAAAAAGGATTAAATTACATAGATAAAGCCCTTCGTAAGGTGTGGGCTGTACTTGTCAGAGCAATTTTTTGTATCTCCTTGAGGCATGGACTTCCAGGAATCCCTTCAATTAGTCTACTGCAATCTTTTCCAACCAGTCCTAGGGCTCCAACTACAACAGGGATTGTTGATGCTTCCATATGCCACATTTTCGAGATTTATTATTATTATTATTATTATTATTATTATTATTATTATTATTTTCTTTGATTTCTGGCGTTTACACATTTCTTTCCGGGTCCCGCCCAGGGATTATTATTATTATTATTATTATTATTATTATTATTATTATTATTATTATTATTTCGACATAATTAAACTCGTACAATTGGTTGAGTGATTGAATAGTTTATAAAATAACCAATTTATTAATTCTTTTTAATTTAATCTTTAGTTTCTTTATTGCTTAAACATAACTAGTGGAGTTGCTAAAGTTTAGTTAAATTTGAGTGCAGCTGTTTCTAAACGAGTTACTTATAAAATAGATCTTTTACTATGAAAATGCACTGTAAATAATTGTATAATTAGATTTGGTTAGAAAATATATACACTTGAAACACATTAAAAATGAGAAATAAGAAGTTCATCTGTGGCCATCAATTAATGCCACTGTTACTCAGAAAACATGCGTTAGGATACAGAAGGCGATTATCTCCCTTTGGTGGTGAACCGCTTAGTGACGTTACTACACACAGTGACCAAAGCGGCAGTTAATTTTTAGTTTGTTTACGGCAGCTAAACCGGAAGGATGCTTTACTTAGACCCCCCCCCCACCTCCGACTAGGATAGAGGTTAATTTTGCCTCACCAGCAACTTATAAGTCCATGGAGATCTTTCCCATTGGGAGTATATCTTTTTCAGATATAGAACGAATCGCAGTCCCCAATTTGGAAAGACTCAAAACTCAATGTTTTCCGTTCGTGGAATATTTCCTCGCCTGGAACATAGATGAATCCGGCCTGTTTGAATCTGGAGTCCTAAATATGGCTTCTCCAGAAGCAGGTGTATCTTCCTATAATATGTAAGACCCTTTTTTTTTGTTTCTCCTTACTCTCTAGTCGATGTGTAGATATATTATTCTCCGCGTAGGACACTTGTATATATGTATATATAGTTTTGTGTATGCCGTAGGCAACTCTCTGTCAGACGATCCATTCCGTCAGTAAACTAGGGTGTCATTATATCACGGGTATAATAATGCCCATAACTGGAGAAAAACAAATAGGGGGATAAAATTGTCTTCCATAGCCCTCTCCCGTTACACACGGTTATATTATGTATCATGTAAAAGCAATGTCAATGGTTTTACTGTAGGAATGAAATTGAAATGATTTGCCTATAATGAACGTCATAAAGAGGGATTGTAAATTATCTTATATGAAGGAAAACATTAATTCAGAAAGTATATATAAAAACGATACTGAAAATTATTATGATTCAATACTTCGAATTTAACCAAATTTAAGAGAAGAGGATATTTTTCCGAATATGTAGTATTCTGCTCCTACTTGATAAATGTTAAAAGTACATATAACTTTTATGTATAAAACAAACACCTCGGTGAATAATTCAAAACCAAGTTAGCGTGTTAATAAACACGTGGGCCTACACCTAATACCAACGTGAATTTATATATATATATATCAGCGCTAAAACTATATATATATATATATATATATATATATATATATATATATATATATATATATATATATATATATAGTTCACAATAGACTGGGTTTTGTAAGTCTGCTGTGTGTGGCTCCGCTTTGGAGTATTTGTGCACCTTTGCGACTAAATGAGCGCACGAACAAGTCTGTCGCCTGTTTTCGCGTTAAACTACTGGTGAAAAAAAAATCGCTCGGGCCATTGGCAAACGAAGAAAGAAATTAAAATGAAAAGTCTACGTCTTCTCGCCTTGTACGAAGAGCGTTTGCATTTTTTATCACTTTGAATTTTCTCTGCCGCTTTTATCCCCCCTTTGAGACTTGAGTCGGTGTTGCACCGTTTCTTTCTGTTATTGATCCACTGTTGGTTCTCTGCTTCGTTCTCTCTCCCTGTCTCTCTCTCTCTCTCTCTCTATATATATATATATATATATATATATATATATTCAGACAAAACCTACCGAGATGTAGTTAGAAATAAGAACGCAGGTACCCAATGAAGTTTTCTTAAGGATTTATTTTTTAACGAATTTGTATAGACTCGTCAACACGGCAAGAACGCAGGCATTCAATTTACATTTTTAAAGGAACTATTTTTTAAAGAATCTTTTTTATAGGCTCGTCAAGACGGTGTAAATGCAGACACACAATATGTATTTTTAAAGATCTGTTTCAAAGCATATTTTTGAAGGATTGTCAAGGTAAGCTGAAAAAAGGCACCTGCTCTTTATTGAAACTCTTGACTCACAGTCTGGTAGACATAGATTTACACTATATATATATATATATATATATATATATATATATATATATATGTGTGTGTGTGTGTGTGTGTGCGTGTGTGTGTTGTGGATTCCGTGAATGGAATCCTGCACAAATAAATAAACAACGCCAGTAATTGAGATAGAAAAATAATTGTATTAAACGTAAGAATACAGACTTGAAGTGAAGATTAGTAGTCCAGGAATGCGGGTTAGTAGAAAGTATATGTACAAGTCTCTGTAAGTAAAGGCGTAATCATCTCTCTTTCTCTGGACTCTTGTAAAACTCTCTGAGAACACCCTGTGTCTGTCTCCGTATCTCTCAACGTATCTCAACAGCAGGTATTCTCTCTGTCAGTATAAATATACTTTGAATGAGTTCATCTTATATAAAAAGGGGAGAGCCCCTCAACAATATAAATGTGTGTGTGTGTGTGTGTGTGTGTGTGTGTGTGTGTGTGTGTAAAATAGATAGGTTAGTTAATAAAACAAGGCCAAACGAAAGGGTTCCAATGTGATAAGTATGAAAAATATTTATTAAGTGTTAATTAACCACAGGATATAAATGACGCACAGAAATTAAGGTTTTAAGTTCGTTCTTTTATGAAGAATTTTGGGGTATGCCTGTGTCCTTCATCAGCGGTGCGAGAAATAAACATGGGAAAGACTCACCAACTGTTGTCCTTGTGGCTGGTCTGACAGCTTTTGTAGATGATATTATTAGCAAAAATCCTATCTCTGATTTCTCTCTGTGCGAAACTTCTTGTCAAAATAAAGTTAGATTCAAAAATTAGGTTGTCTTGTCTTTATCGGTGTAGGTAGTAGGGGAGGGAAATTTTGAACATAGAGGAAGAGAGTCATTGGATTTGGGGTGAGGAAGACGCCCCGTGTGTGCGCAGTGCTGAGGGATTTGGCTGGAATAGAGGGAAAATGGTAATAAAAATAAAATCAAAGAGAAAAGTGAAAGCGAAAAAAGGAGAAAAGAACTGAAAAAAAGGGATAAAATTATATATATATATATATATATATATATATATATCCGAATGTAATGACAACGAAAATAATATAAATTCTAACGTTCACAGCATTAATTAAAAAGAGACCTCAATACCAAGAGTAGACAAATAAGTATTTATTATAATTTTTACATACGGACAAAAACAACTTACTCACTACACTGATACATTCTTGTTTCGATGCGGCTGCATCTCGACTGCTGAGAACGAAAAATGGTTGTAACCATATATATATATATATATATATATATATATATAAAAGAAAGAGGTTGTAGTGGTTCCAACGAGAGAAAAGTATGTATATTAAAAAGAAGAGAAGAGAAGTGCCGCAAACGTTTTTGGTTGTAATGTGGATTTATTTAGAAAAAAATATTATGCTTTGTTTTACATAATTGTACGACACGTGTTTCTGGTCTCGCGACCGTCTTCAGGTAAAAGCGGAGATTTCCACATATTATTAAAAATAATAATTGTTTTCCTTATGTTCAATGTTAAATAATATTGAACATTGAACATAAGGAAAAAATTAATTTAACTTTTTTTATGTAACTGAGTTGAACTCGGGCATAAAATTATTCTCCCCCTCAAATTCACTGAGGTGAGTTTTCTTTTTTACATTTCTAAAAAAAAAAAAAAAAAAATACATAAGTGTGGTGAAAATTTATTCCATTACGTTAAAATTAACGGAACAACGGGAAAAAAGCAAAACACAATTAGTTTACTTTAACTAATTGTCTGTCCATATTTTTTTTTCTTTTACAGAAAAAAAAAAGGAACAAAAATCTATCCTATCTCCTCTTAGTACACGTGTTTCAAAGCAACAAAAGAATCACTGTCATTTTTTGTTTAAATAAATATGGAAGATTTGAAAAAAGTAGTTGACCAAATGTTAAAACTAAATTTGGATCAGCAACAAAAAGCAGAAGACAACAACAACTATTTTTGGAATTACATAAACAACAAAGGGAATTTCAAAAAATTACGCTTCAGAATGCTGAACTACAACAGAAACAACTTAAAGAATTACTCGTAAATGCATTAAAAGGCTCAAACTCTGAAAAAGATACAATATTCTCCCAGAGTACAATCTACAATTCAATGGAAACCTTTGAATACGTACCAGAGGAAGACAAAACGTTCGACGCTTTTTACAAGCGCCACGAAGATATTTTCAACGTAGACTGTGAACAATGGTCCAGTAAAAAAAAAAAAAAAGGTACGTCTTCTATTGAGAAAACTGGGAACTAGAGAACATAGTAAGTTCATAGATTTCATACTACCCAAGAAAACGACTGATTTGGATTTTTCAGAGACTAAGCTCCTATCGGAACTATTCGGGTCTAACACAACCTTGTTCCACAAACGTTGGAAATGTCTGAACAGAGTCAAAGACAACCAGCAAGATTTTCTAACGTTTGCAGCATCGGTAAACAAGCTATGTAATGATTTTAAACTAGCCGAAGTGACTGCCGATGATTTCAAGTGCTTAGTTTTCGCACAAGGTCTAGTATCAGCAGAAGACGCCGAAGTCAGACGACGGGTACTGACCAAGCTTGAGAACGAACAAGGATTGACTCTCCAAAAACTGGCAGAGGACTGTCAAAGAGTAATATCTGTAAAGCGTGACTCAAACACTATCGAGGAATTAGGTGTGACTCAGATTAATAAAATCAGAAGTAAGTCTACCTCCTATTCCCCTCAAAAAGACAAAAGGCAAATCTCATGTCCTAAATTACGCAGTAACCAAATCCGAAATAAGTTAAAGAAACCGCCCGGACCATGTTACCATTGTGGTAAATGGCATTGGATGAAATTCTACCCAGTTAAGAACAAAAAATATTGCAAAAATTGCAATAAAAGTGGTCATACATTAACTTCGTGCTGGTACGCCAACAGAACGAGAAAACCCAAAAATAACATTAGGCAAGCTCAATCTGACGATATTGTCGATAGGAATTTAAGAAAATATGTAACTGTGGATATTTGCAATAAGTCCATTAAATTCCAGCTTGACTCGGGTTCTGATATTTCAGCTATTAACTAGCGTACTCGGCTAAAATTGAACAAGCCGACCTTATTAAAAACAGATAAAACAGCAAAATTCGTAACTGGCGAAAAGATTAACATTTTAGGCGATGTAATACTTACAGTAACACTAAATGGAGTTACCAAAAAAATTCAAAGCCTATGTATTAAAAACTTCAGACAACTTATTTGGAACTGATTGGATAGAAAAATTCAATCTTTGGGATTGCACAAGGAGTACATTTTGTCGCAAGATACAAAGTACAACGTCCAATTTGGTAAATCTAAAAAAGGAACTCAAACAACAATTTCCCCAGGTTTTTTTCTGGCGGCCTTGAGAAATGTACTAAAATGAAAGCTAAGTTCAAGGTGAAGGACGGTGCACAACCGATATTCAAAAAGAAACGGAATGTCCCTTTCGCTGCTTTAGGGCAAATTAACAAATAGTTAGACTCGAACAAGTAGGTATTCAGTCAAAAACAGATTTCAGCGAGTGGGCAGCACCTACGGTCTACGTAAAAAAGAAGTCCAATCAAATAAGAGCCAACGCGATCAGAAACATGCCGGCCCCAGATAACGTTCAAGCTTCCGCGGCCTAGCTAACTTTTACCAAGGGTTCATTAAGAACATGCAAGACTTAAGAGGGCTTCTCAACCAACTTTTAAAAAAGGACACACAATGGTCATGGACCCCGGAATGCCAAGACGCATTCGAGATCAAGAAAACCCTTACTTCAGACCTCTCCCTCACTCATTACGACCCTAGTCTCGACATCATAGTCGCAAGTGATGCAAGCTCGTACGGCATTGGTGCTTGCATTTTACATAAACTGCCAGATGGTTCGCGAAAATCTGTGGCTCACGCATCAAGATCTCTAGTTCGATCTCGACATGCCCCAAGTCTCTCCTGAAGTGCGACGCTCAGGAAGGAAAAGGAAATTTATTCAACCGCTTGACGTAAATCCCAAGAGGAAAAAGTATTAACAGTTTTATTTTATCTCTACTTTTCAAAAAGAAAACTCTTTGGAAGGTTGGTATTGTGAGACCGGAAACTACCTACACAATAGACTCTTCCAGGCCTATATTAAGTAGGCGATATAGCACTCTAGAGAGTCGAACCGAGTCGGTTGGCCTCTCCGACGCCTTAAACGTTGTCACGTAAGGCATTATATCGTGTGTTAGTTAGGGGGCCGTTCAAGATGATCTGATCGACGAGCTCGGTCTTACGAAGCAGGAGGCTCGCTCGATATGGCCTTGGGCGCCCGGGTTGAAATGTCTCAATAACGATGAGGCATCACTCACCTGGCTGATGATTCGTGGGGGCCTCTGGGTCGGCAAAGACTTTGTTCAGCAGGCTTGGAGAAATATCCAAACTGTCGTCGCTGTACTGGGAATGTCGAGACCATTGGTCACGCCTTTTTTCAGTGCAGTGCGGTAGTGCCGTTGTGCAATTTCGTTGAAGGCCTCATGGTTCGCATGTTGCAGGGAAATTTTTTGTCCTGGAAGCCAGTTCTGTTTGTAGCAATGTGGTATCGCAATTGACGAAGGCTGAACACTATGTGTTCTGTTGCTTACTAGGGGTTATGCGAGTCGTGATTTGGACGACGCGACAGAAGGATTTTATGATGGCGAGAAGTTCACCTCTTCCCAACTAATCTTGTACTTTAGGCATCAGCTTAAAGTCAAGATTGGGACGGAAAGGCGGCGGCTCCCATCATCAGAATTCGCCAAAAGGTGGGTGAATCTTGCGCGAATGTGTAGAGTGAAAGGGGCTGACCTTGAGTGGCATTTAGATGTCAGTTAGGCACAGAATATTGTCCTAACAGGGTGGAACTTTGGCAACCCACCCAATTATTAGGTTAGACTAGGTTTTGTTTTATTTAGTTTTTCCTTTTCTTTTTCCCGTTTAACTTAGCTAGGGTATGTAAGCTCATTGGTCCCTTTTATTTCTGTCCCTATTTTTACTTTTGTTTAATTCCCCATCCCTCCCTCGTTAGGTGGTTAGTGATGTCGGTTCTCTGGTGGATGCGGGACGCCTTTCGTTTCAGGTGTGTGTTTTTCGTATTTGTTGTTGTGTATGAATGAGTGAGTGTTTGTGTGAATGCCTGATGGTTTGAATGTGTGCTTATTTTCTTAGTCCCGCATCGATTTCGTCTGGTTAACTGACATTTCTGCCACATTCATAGTTTGTGGGGGGTTTTATTACTAACTCAGTTTTGTTTAGTTTTATTGTAAATAGTTAATGCAATTTGTAAATACACATTTGGGGATTTTTTAAGAAATTTGTTATTTTATGACCCTCCCCATGAACAATATTTGTATATATGGGGACTAGGTAGGACGTCGTCAGAAAACTGAGGTATTATGGTGGACGTAGTAAGAAAGGTAGGAGTGAATGTGATGTTTTGGTGACTGGAGTATTGTTGGCATGTTTGGGTCAGTGTTTGTAACTAGCTAAGTTTTAGATTAAAGACAGAAGATGACCGTCATTCCCCAATCCCCCTTTTTTGGCCATGTGCCACATTTGTTTGTATATATAACAATAAATATTGTCGAACCGAGTCGGTTGGCCTCTCCGACGCCCAAGCGTTGTCACGTAAGGCATTATATCGTGTGTTAGTTAGGGGGGCCGTTCAAGATGATCTGATCGACGAGCTCGGTCTTACGAAGCAGGAGGCTCGCTCGATATGGCCTTGGGCGCCCGGGTTGAAATGTCTCAATAACGATGAGGCATCACTCACCTGGCTGATGATTCGTGGGGGCCTCTGGGTCGGCAAAAGACTTTGTTCAGCAGGCTTGGAGAAATATCCAAACTGTCGTCGCTGTACTGGGAATGTCGAGACCATTGGTCACGCCTTTTTTCAGTGCAGTGCGGTAGTGCCGTTGTGCAATTTCGTTGAAGGCCTCATGGTTCGCATGTTGCAGGGAAAGTTTTTTTGTCCTGGAAGCCAGTTCTGTTTGTAGCAATGTGGTATCGCAATTGACGAAGGCTGAACACTATGTGTTCTGTTGCTTACTAGGGGTTATGCGAGTCGTGATTTGGACGACGCGACAGAAGGATTTTTATGATGGCGAGAAGTTCACCTCTTCCAACTAATCTTGTACTTTAGGCATCAGCTTAAAGTCAAGATTAGGACGGAAAGGCGGCGGCTCCCATCATCAGAATTCGCCAAAAGGTGGGTGAATCTTGCGCGAATGTGTAGAGTGAAAGGGGCTGACCTTGAGTGGCATTTAGATGTCGGTTAGGCACAGAATATTGTCCTAACAGGGTGGAACTTTGGCAACCCACCCAATTATTAGGTTAGACTAGGTTTTTGTTTTATTTAGTTTTTTACTTTTCTTTTTCCCGTTTAACTTAGCTAGGGTATGTAAGCTCATTGGTCCCTTTTATTTCTGTCCCTATTTTTACTTTTGTTTAATTCCCCATCCCCTCCCTCGTTAGGTGGTTAGTGATGTCGGTTCTCTGGTGGATGCGGGACGCCTTTCGTTTCGGGTGTGTGTTTTTCGTATTTGTTGTTGTGTATGAATGAGTGAGTGTTTGTGTGAATGCCTGATGGTTTGAATGTGTACTTATTTTCTTAGTCCCGCATCGATTTCGTCTGGTTAACTGACATTTCTGCCACATTCATAGTTTTGGGGGGTTTTATTACTAACTCAGTTTTGTTTAGTTTTATTGTAAATAGTTAATGCAATTTGTAAATACACATTTGGGGATTTTTAAGAAATTTGTTATTTATGACCCTCCCCCATGAACAATATTTGTATATATGGGGACTAGGTAGGACGTCATAGAGAAACTGAGGTATTATGGTGGACGTAGTAAGAAAGGTAGGAGTGAATGTGATGTTTTGGTGACTGGAGTATTGTTGGCATGTTTGGGTCAGTGTTTGTAACTAGCTAAGTTTTAGATTAAAGACAGAAGATGACCGTCATTCCCCAATCAGTTTTTTTTTGGCCATGTGCCCATTTGTTTGTATATATAACAATAAATATTGTCGAACCGAGTCGGTTGGCCTCTCCGACGCCCAAGCGTTGTCACGTAAGGCATTATATCGTGTGTTAGTTAGGGGGGCCGTTCAAGATGATCTGATCGACGAGCTCGGTCTTACGAAGCAGGAGGCTCGCTCGATATGGCCTTGGGCGCCCGGGTTGAAATGTCTCAATAACGATGAGCATCACTCACCTGGCTGATGATTCGTGGGGGCCTCTGGGTCGGCAAAAAGACTTTGTTCAGCAGGCTTGGAGAAATATCAAACTGTCGTCGCTGTACTGGGAATGTCGAGACCATTGGTCACGCCTTTTTTCAGTGCAGTGCGGTAGTGCCGTTAATGCAATTTCGTTGAAGGCCCCATGGTTCGCATGTTGCAGGGAAAGTTTTTTTTTGTCCTGGAAGCCAGTTCTGTTTGTAGCAATGTGGTATCGCAATTGACGAAGGCTGAACACTATGTGTTCTGTTGCTTACTAGGGGTTATGCGAGTCGTGATTTTGGACGACGCGACAGAAGGATTTTATGATGGCGAGAAGTTCACCTCTTCCCAACTAATCTTGTACTTTAGGCATCAGCTTAAAGTCAAGATTAGGACGGAAAAACGGCGGCTCCCATCATCAGAATTCGCCAAAAAGGTGGGTGAATCTTGCGCGAATGTGTAGAGTGAAAGGGGCTGACCTTTGGGTGGCATTTAGATGTCGGTTAGGCACAGAATATTGTCCTAACAGGGTGGAACAGAGGCAACCCACCCAATTATTAGGTTAGACTAGGTTTTTGTTTTATTTGGTTTTCCTTTTCTTTTTCCCGTTTTAACTTAGCTAGGGTATGTAAGCTCATTGGTCCCTTTTATTTCTGTCCCTATTTTTACTTTTTGTTTAATTCCCCATCCCTCCCTCGTTAGGTGGTTAGTGATGTCGGTTCTCTGGTGGATGCGGGACGCCTTTCGTTTCAGGTGTGTGTTTTTCGTATTTGTTGTTGTGTATGAATGAGTGAGTGTTTGTGTGAATGCCTGATGGTTTGAATGTGTACTTATTTTCTTAGTCCGCATCGATTTCGTCTGGTTAACTGACATTTCTGCCACATTCATAGTTTGTGGGGGTTTTATTACTAACTCAGTTTTGTTTAGTTTTATTGTAAATAGTTAATGCAATTTGTAAATACACATTTTTTTTTTTTTTGTTTTGTTTATTTTATGACCCTCCCCCATGAACAATATTTGTATATATGGGGACTAGGTAGGACGTCATAGAGAAACTGAGGTATTATGGTGGACGTAGTAAGAAAGGTAGGAGTGAATGTGATGTTTTGGTGACTGGAGTATTGTTGGCATGTTTGGGTCAGTGTTTGTAACTAGCTAAGTTTTAGATTAAAGACAGAAGATGACCGTCATTCCCCAATCCCCCTTTTTTGGCCATGTGCCACATTTGTTTGTATATATAACAATAAATATTGTCGAACCGAGTCGGTTGGCCTCTCCGACGCCCAAGCGTTGTCACGTAAGGCATTATATCGTGTGTTAGTTAGGGGGGCCGTTCAAGATGATCTGATCGACGAGCTCGGTCTTACGAAGCAGGAGGCTCGCTCGATATGGCCTTGGGCGCCCGGGTTGAAATGTCTCAATAACGATGAGGCATCACTCACCTGGCTGATGATTCGTGGGGCCTCTGGGTCGGCAAAGACTTTGTTCAGCAGGCTTGAGAAATATCCAAACTGTCGTCGCTGTACTGGGAATGTCGAGACCATTGGTCACGCCTTTTTCAGTGCAGTGCGGTAGTGCCGTTATGCAATT
Source organism: Acanthosepion pharaonis (assembly GCA_903632075.3). Taxonomy (NCBI): domain Eukaryota; kingdom Metazoa; phylum Mollusca; class Cephalopoda; order Sepiida; family Sepiidae; genus Acanthosepion; species Acanthosepion pharaonis. The sequence goes on from CAHIKZ030001200.1 coordinate 1,202,247, forward strand.
TCGTTGAAGGCCTCATGGTTCGCATGTTGCAGGGAAAGTTTTTTTGTCCTGGAAGCCAGTTCTGTTTGTAGCAATGTGGTATCGCAATTGACGAAGGCTGAACACTATGTGTTCTGTTGCTTACTAGGGGTTATGCGAGTCGTGATTTGGACGACGCGACAGAAAGGATTTTATGATGGCGAGAAGTTCCTCTTCCCAACTAATCTTGTACTTTAGGCATCAGCTTAAAGTCAAGATTGGGACGGAAAGGCGGCAGCTCCCATCATCAGAATTCGCCAAAAAGGTGGGTGAATCTTGCGCGAATGTGTAGAGTGAAAGGGGCTGACCTTGAGTGGCATTTAGATGTCGGTTAGGCACAGAATATTGTCCTAACAGGGGTGGAACATCAAAAACCCACCCAATTATTAGGTTAGACTAGGTTTTTGTTTTTATTTAGTTTTCCTTTTCTTTTCCCGTTTAACTTAGCTAGGGTATGTAAGCTCATTGGTCCCTTTTATTTCTGTCCCTATTTTTACTTTTGTTTAATTCCCCATCCCCCTCCCTCGTTAGGTGGTTAGTGATGTCGGTTCTCTGGTGGATGCGGGACGCCTTTCGTTTCGGGTGTGTGTTTTTCGTATTTGTTGTTGTGTATGAATGAGTGAGTGTTTGTGTGAATGCCTGATGGTTTGAATGTGTACTTATTTTCTTAGTCCGCATCGATTTCGTCTGGTTAACTGACATTTCTGCCACATTCATAGTTTGTGGGGGTTTTATTACTAACTCAGTTTTGTTTAGTTTATTGTAAATAGTTAATGCAATTTGTAAATACACATTTGGGATTTTTAAGAAATTTGTTATTTTAAGACCCTCCCCATGAACAATATTTGTATATATGGGGACTAGGTAGGACGTCATAGAGAAACTGAGGTATTATGGTGGACGTAGTAAGAAAGGTAGGAGTGAATGTGATGTTTTGGTGACTGGAGTATTATTTGGCATGTTTGGGTCAGTGTTTGTAACTAGCTAAGTTTTAGATTAAAGACAGAAGATGACCGTCATTCCCAATAACATTGTGCCACATTTGTTTGTATATATAACAATAAATATTGTCGAACCGACGGTCGATCAAGTTGGCCTCTCCGACGCCAGTTGGAAAGCGTTGTCACGTAAGGCATTATATCGTGTGTTAGTTAGGGGGGCCGTTCAAGATGATCTGATCGACGAGCTCGGTCTTAAAAAGCAGGAGGCTCGCTCGATGTGGCCTTGGGCGCCCGGGTTGAAATGCATTCTCCAATAACGATGAGGCATCACTCACCTGGCTGATGATTCGTGGGGGCCTCTGGGTCGGCAAAAAGACTTTGTTCAGCAGGCTTGGGAGAAATATCAAACTGTCGTCGCTGTACTGGGAATGTCGAGACCATTGGTCACGCCTTTTTTCAGTGCAGTGCGGTGAGCATGTTGTGCAATTTCGTTGAAGGCCTCATGGTTCGCATGTTGCAGGGGAAAGTTTTTTGTCCTGGAAGCCAGTTCTGTTTGTAGCAATGTGTTTTATCACCATTGACGAAGGCTGGAACACTATGTGTTCTGTTGCTTACTAGGGGTTATGCGAGTCGTGATTTGGACGACGCGACAGAAGGATTTTATGATGGCGAGAAGTTCACCTCTTTCCCAACTAATCTTGTACTTTGGGCATCAGCTTAAAGTCAAGATTAGGATGGAAAGGCGGCGGCTCCCATCATCAGAATTCGCCAAAAGGTGGGTGAATCTTGCGCGAATGTGTAGAGTGAAAGGGGCTGACCTTGAGTGGCATTTAGATGTCGGTTAGGCACAGAATATTGTCCTAACAGGGTGGAACTTTGGCAACCCATCAATTATTAGGTTAGACTAGGTTTTGTTTTATTTAGTTTTCCTTTTCTTTTTCCCGTTTAACTTAGCTAGGGTATGTAAGCTCATTGGTCCCTTTTATTTCTGTCCCTATTTTTTTACTTTTGTTTAATTCCCCATCCCTCCCTCGTTAGGTGGTTAGTGATGTCAGTTCTCTGGTGGATGGGACGCCTTTCGTTTCGGGTGTGTGTTTTCGTATTTGTTGTTGTGTATGAATGAGTGAGTGTTTGTGTGAATGCCTGATGGTTTGAATGTACTTATTTTCTTAGTCGCATCGATTTCGTCTGGTTAACTGACATTTCTGCCACATTTATAGTTTGTGGGTTTTTTTTATTACTAACTCAGTTTTGTTTAGTTTTATTGTAAATAGTTAATGCAATTTGTAAATACACATTTGGGGTTTTTTTTAAGAAATTTGTTATTTTATGACCCTCCCCCATGAACAATATTTGTATATATGGGACTAGGTTAGGACGTCATAGAGAAACTGAGGTATTATGGTGGACGTAGTAAGAAAGGTAGGAGTGAATGTGATGTTTTGGTGACTGGAGTATTGTTGGCATGTTTGGGTCAGTGTTTGTAACTAGCTAAGTTTTAGATTAAAGACAGAAGATGACCGTCATTCCCCAATCCCCTTTTTTGGCCATGTGCCACATTTGTTTGTATATATAACAATAAATATTGTCGAACCGGAGTCGGTTGGCCTCTCCGTTTATTTTAAGCGTTGTCATCCTCGTAAGGCATTATATCGTGTGTTAGTTAGGGGGCAAAAAAAAGATGATCTGATCGACGAGCATTCTTTCATACATTATGAAAGTTTTATCTTGGGGTGTTTTTACGAAGCAGGAGGCTCAGTCTCTTATATCCGGGCTTCTCTTGGCTTGGGTTTCTATTTTTATATTTATTCAAGCAGGCTCAAGAATATCAAATGTCTCAATAACGATGAGGCATCACTCACGTTGGCATGGATGATTCAGGGAGAGTTTTTTTGTCTGGGTCAATTGAAGAAGGCTGAACAAAGACTTTTGTTCAGCAGGATTTGGACTGCTCAACGAGAAAAATGGCAGCCAATCCAAACTGTCGTCATCAACACAGTCAAGATTGGGAATGTCGAAAACCATTGGTCACGCATTTTTTCAGTGCAGTGAGCATTAGTAGGTTTTGTAATTTAGTTTTCCTTTTCTTTTGACAGCATCATTGGTCCCACTTGTAATTGTCCCGTTGTTAGGTGGTTAGTGATGTCGGTTCCATGAACAGTATATTTCATGGTTTTAATGTTGCACAATGGAAAGTGTTTTTGTCCTGGAAGCCAGTTCATATAATTTTGACATTTCTATTCATAGTTTGTGGTATTCGCAATTGTTTTATTTATTAAACATTATGTGTTCTGTTCTTACTAGAGAAACTGGGGTTATGTGGAGTCGTAAGAGGGATTTTGGACGACGCGACAGGATTGTTGGATTTTATGAGGTTTTAGGATGAAGTTCAGCCATGTACCATTTGTTTTGATTCCTAACAAAAATCTTCCCAGTATGCCTTAGGCATGCTTATTGAAGTCAAATAATTATCGGGACGGAAAAGGCGGCATGAGTTGCTCCCATCATCAGATGCATGGGGGCCTCTGGGTCCAAAAAGGTGGGAGAAAATCTTGCGCGACCTTGGTCACGCCTTTTTCAGTGCAAGTTGGTAGCACTGTTGTGTAAGTTTGTTGAAGGCCTCATGGTCTGCATGTTGCAGGGGTCCTTGACCTGTTTTTGATAATAATTGACACCACCATTGACGAAGGCTGAACTTGTGTTCCATTGCATAGGGAGTTATGATGTCGGTTGGACGAGGCACAGAATTTTATGGAGGTGAGAAGTTCCTAACTAATCTTGTGGCAACTTTCAAGATTGAGGACAGAAAAACGGCTCCCATCACCCAAAAAGGTGGGCAAATTAGAATGTTAGACTGAAAGGTTTTTGTTTTATTTAGAACAGAGGCAACTTTTTCCTTTTTTTTTCCAGTTTTTATTTTTCCTGGGGTTTGCCCGTTTCATTGGTCCCTTTTATTTCATTGTCCCTATTTTTATTTTTGTTTAATTTCCCCATCCCTCCCTCGTTAGGGGTGGTTAGTGATGTCGGTTCTCTGGTGGATGCAGGACGCCTTTCATTTCGGGTGTGTGTTTTTCGTATTTGTTGTTGTGTATGAATGAGTGAGTGTTTTGTGTGAATGCCTGATGGTTTGAATGTGTACTTATTTTCTTAGTCCCGCATCGATTTCGTCTGGTTAACTGACATTTCTGCCACATTCATGGTTTGTGGGGGTTTTATTACTAACTCAGTTTTGTTTAGTTTTATTGTAAATAGTTAATACAATTTGTAAATACACATGGGGGATTTTTAAAGAAATTTTTATTTTATGACCCTCCCCATGAACAATATTTGTATATATGGGGACTAGGTAGGACGTCATAGAGAAACTGAGGTATTATGGTGGACGGGGTAAGAAGGTAGAGGAATGTGATGTTTTGGTGACTGGAGTATTGTTGGCATGTTTGGGTCCAGTGTTTGTAACTAGCTAAGTTTTAGATTAAAGACAGAAGATGACCGTCATTCCCAATCCCCTTTTGGCCATGTGCCACATTTGTTTGTATATATAACAATAAATATTGTCGAACCGAGTCAGTTGGCCTCTCCGACGCCTTAAACGTTGTCACGTAAGGCATTATATCGTGTGTTAGTTAGGGGGCCGTTCAAGATGATCTGATCGACGAGCTCGGTCTTACGAAGCAGGAGGCTCGCTCTCGATATGGCCTTAGGCGCCCGGGTTGAAATGTCTCAATAACGATGGAGGCATCACTCCACCTGGCTGATGATTCGTGGGGCCTCTGGGTCGGCAAAAGACTTTGTTCAGCAGGCTTGAGAAATATCCAAACTGTCGTCTTTATTGCTGGGAATGTCGAGACCATTGGTCCGCCTTTTTCAGTGCAGTGCGGTAGTGCCGTTAATGCAATTTCGTTGAAGGCCTCATGGTTCGCATGTTGCAGGGAAAGTTTTTTGTCCTGGAAGCCAGTTCTGTTTGTAGCAATGTGGTATCGCAATTGACGAAAGGCTGAACACTATGTGTTCTGTTGCTACATTAGGATTTATGCGAGTCGTGATTTGGACGACGCGACAGAAGGATTTTATGATGGCGAGAAGTTCACTTTCTTCCCAACTAATCTTGTACTTTAGGCATCAGCTTAAAGTCAAGATTAGGACGGAAAGGCGGCGGCTCCCATCATCAGAAGTCAAAAGCAGGGGTGAATCTTGCGCGAATGTGTAGAGTGAAAGGGCTGACCTTGAGTGGCATTTAGATGTCAGTTAGCACAGAATATTGTCTAACAGGGGTGGAACTTTGGCAACCCACCCAATTATTAGGTTAGACTAGGTTTTTGTTTTATTTAGTTTTTCCTTTTCTTTTTCCTGTTTAACTTAGCTAGGTATGTGGCTCATTGGTCCCTTTTATTTCTGTCCCTATTTTTACTTTTGTTTAATTCCCCATCCTCCCTCGTTAGGGGTGGTTAGTGATGTCGGTTCTCTGGTGGATGGGACGCCTTTCGTTTCGGGTGTGTGTTTTCGTATTTGTTGTTGTGTATGAATGAGTGAGTGTTTGTGTGAATGCCTGATGGTTTGAATGTGTACTTATTTTCTTAGTCCTGCATCGATTTCGTCTGGTTAACTGACATTTCTGCCACATTCATAGTTTGTGGGGGTTTTATTACTAACTCAGTTTTGTTTAGTTTTATTTAAATAGTTAATGCAATTTGTAAATACACATTTGGGGATTTTTTTTTAAAATTTGTTATTTTATGACCCTCCCCCATGAACAATGTTTTGTATATATGGGGACTAGGTAGGGACGTCATAGAGAAACTGAAGGTATTATAATTGGACGTAGTAGAAAGGTAGGAGTGAATGTGATGTTTTGGTGACTGGAGTATTGTTGGCATGTTTGGGTCAGTGTTTGTAACTAGCTAAGTTTTAGATTAAAGACAGAAGATGACCGTCATTCCCCAATCCCCTTTTGGCCATGTGCCACATTTGTTTTATATATAACAATAAATATTG
>CAHIKZ030001201.1:0-2500 GCA_903632075.3 Acanthosepion pharaonis
CAAAGATCAGAACCAATGTTGCTTCAGGTGTGTGCCAACACAGATTGTTGGGAATCATTTTCATGCAATGGAACCATAGGTAGTTGTGCCTTTAGCTAGACATCCACTTAAGCCACTACATTATTATACACATCTCCAATGATCTGAGAAAGTTAATTTGGGAAATGAATGACACTCTTTAGTATTCATTGACGACAGCATCATGCAACTGACAAGATATTTGTATATGCAACATAGACATGACAAGTGATGTCTTCCAATCCACAACACTGTAAAAGGATAAATTTCTCAGAAAAGTCATGAAATTCACTTCACTTTACAGCCACCTCGTTGACAGAAAAATCACTGATTTTGAAAGCAGTCTACTTGACTAGACTTGTGTTTTACAATTGGCCAGCGGTGAAATTGATCTGAATATTCTTTAAAGCAGTCTACTTGGTCCACAAGCTTGTCCAAAATTGGTTAGGAGTGAAATAGATGTTTGTTGATCACAGTGGAGAGTAATATATTTTCTTTTACAAAAACAGCATGGAACATAATTTTTTATAACCATTTCACCTATAATCAAAGCAATAAAGCCACTAAGACATAAAGGGTTACTGAGTGTGAGAAATATGAGAAGATAGAGAATAATGATTGACATAGCATTTAAATTTTTAAGGATCAAAGTTGACTGGGAAGCAAAAAACTGGAACAGATTTCCACAAGCAAGAAGTGTGAAAGAAGAAACTATTAGCATAGAATTTTCTTTTATACAAAAACAGGTGCAATTCTTGGTGTCAGGTGTCATAAGTTAAAATTCTTTTATTTGCCTCTGGTGTTAGTAGAGAGAATGTACATCGAGAAGATTGTTCAACCCCTTTTGCTGTCATTCCTGCAACATGAAGACAATGTACAATTCGACCAGGATAGATAATGCCTAACCACATAATGCCTGTGCTACTCCACATTGTGATGGATGCAGATAGCCCAAACACGCATATATCAAGGTTAATCTCCGCCTGACAACAGAAGAGGTCACGTGGAAGTCTTGAGACATTTTGGGAAAGCAAGTCAAGAGGATGACTGACCCAATTACCCATAGCAACAGATGTCTAGACAGAAGCTAGACAGGGGACTGATGTAAGCTGGAATTCGCGCCAAAACAGGACGCGTGAGAGTTAGAAAATTATTTGGGAGTCAGTTGCTGTCTTGTCTTTTGAAGGAGCAAGACTCGAAATTGAAGCGCTGATAACTTATGAACGGAAAGATGAGACTCATTTGATAATGATGGAACTTGTCCAATTCATCCCAGGCAACTCTGGACAAGAAATATAAGAACATGTATTTCTGTTCATTAACCCCAAATTGAAGACGATAACCTGTGTTATTTATCAGAAAACGCAAAGGAAATTTGAGAATACAAACTGCATTTGAAGAAAAGAAAACCAGAGAGGAAGAAAGTATATATCTCTATTTACAAGCTGAATTTGAAGAAAGAAAAAAGAAGAAAACCAGAGAGAAGGAAGAAAAGTATAGACCTGTTGCAGTTGAATCATGTTTGAAACTGAACTGTATACAGAAGAAGAAGAAAGAAAGAAAAAGAAAACCAGAGAGAGAGGAAGAAAGTGTATATCTCTGTTACAATGGACAGTGTGGAAATCATATTTGTGTCAAGAAAGAAAAAAAGAAAAAAAAAGAGGAAACCTGAAAGAGAAAAAAAAGGACAATGATAAAAAGAGAGAACTGATTATAAAGATAAGTAATCATATATTTTGGACCCATGTTAAAAGATACACATGCATCCATAAATATTATGTTCTTACAAAACACCTTTCCACATGTCAAAATAATAATATGTAAATCCTATCTCATCTCTTTTGGTTGTGTGTTGATTTCTGCATTCGTAGTTATTCATACTTATATTTTTTATCCGTTCAGGTTCAGTTGAATCCATTTGGAGTTAGGCATATTTTTGATATCCCAACATAAGTCTTGAGATCTGGTCACGGATGTTTTACTCATGTTATATTTTCTTTTATTTTTAATATTTTGTATATCTGTACATATTAAAGTTCTTATATCAAAATTCACTATGTCTTATCGTTCATCCTTGAATTGTGGATCAGTATTCGTGTTGAAAACCAAAGCAAACCTGGGAAAAAGATTACTGTTCGATTATCCTAATCAAACAGTGTTCTTTAAAATATTTTTTGTTTTTTGTTTGTCCATTGTCATGATCTGGAGAGAGATATCCTGTATCTTCCACAGGTGTGATAATGTATATATCTCCTGGTCTGCGTATGATTGCATTATAAATTATTCGTCGACTATGGGGCATATGACAACATGCTCCCAAGATGTTTGACATTTGGAGAGTCATGTCTCCTTTATGAAGAGACACATGATAGGAAAATACCTAAATTGTTTAGTTAATTCAACTTAAATCTTTTTGCTGTGAAAATCAAAAGACCAGAAATAATATATTGCAGGAGAATATCTGCCATCTGTATAATTGTAC
>CAHIKZ030001201.1:7500-87500 GCA_903632075.3 Acanthosepion pharaonis
ATATCACATATAAACTACACTATGCCAGACATCAATCTTTTAGAGAGAGGGGTACCTAAAAATTTAAATCTGTCAGGCCTACAATTACCATTAGCCAGTAAATTTTGTTATTGAATATATGATAAAACCCTTTATGAAGGGAAGGTCCCGCTGATCTGAAGTGAGCTAATAAATTAGTTTTAAAAAAGTCAAAAAGTCAATTTTAGATTTCTTAAATTTTTAGATGATCCAAACTTTTTGGCCTAGAACTAATGGTTATTAAAAAATGGAAAAAAACTAATGACATTATTGAATAAGAAATGATTTCTTCAGGTTATAATGTTTTTATTGATAGAATCATATATATGGAGGAGGAGGGAACAAAATATAAACAAATATGCATTATATTTATACATTGAGAGAAATGCAGAAAATACAAGGATGTTTAACTTGAGATTTAAAATTTTTAAGTTTCTGGCATTTGATATGTCTAGATGCATAACTTAGCCAACCTCATTCAGCTTTCTACCACTTTTCACACACACATATATAATTTAAAACAAAATGAGAGAAAGAGCAGATAGAGTAAAAATCCATAGCATTTATTTTTTTTAAAAAGTGCTCAATATGAAGTAGAGCAAAATATTATTATAATATTTTTATTATAATAAATTACAATAAAAACATTTTACATCACTACACAAAAACTTTCATGTTTCAGTACTAAGGTGATAGTAGATAACTAATAATAAAAATGATTTATTAAGAAAATTTAAAAACAAATCTTTACCTCTTTTCGTAAGTTAAAGTGGGGGCATAAGGTCAGAATTAAAAATATACTTATGGGTATATCTAAAATAACCAGTTAATGTCAGGTCTATGCTAAAATATAAAAATAAAGTCAGAGGGTGGAGTTGGGTGAGTTATTACATGTCAAGAAGACTTATGCTTAGACATGACATTCAACGATACTAGGGAACAGTTTCATTGACAAATGTATTATTGGTGGATCCAAGTATCATTTGTCGATTTGTTGAAGTAGACATAAATTTATCAGAAATGGATTTCTTTTTAAAAATTAAAAAAAATTGTTTTTAATATACTCAGGAAGCATTTTAAAGGGGCCAATAGGTAAAATTAAAAATGTGGAAACAACTATATAGGTTGTTAATTAAAACATGGTAATATTATAGTTGAATAAATCAAATAAATGTTGGGTGGACTATTATATACTAATAAAATTATAATACGTAATTATTTATAAAAAAAATTTTTTAAATATATTTTACGGTAAAATGGCAGCATAGCACCATTAATTCCTTTCTTTGGTTTAACAGGTTTTTATTGTTAGGAAACTTTATAATATGCAATTCTTCTTGTAAACATAATGGACATGGATCATGTAAGGATTTATAGGTTCTAGTTATTTTTAATATTTTCCATTTTACCATTTGTTAACTTCTTTTAACAGCCAAAAATATTTAGAAAGGGACGTTCTGTTACAATACACATTGTTGTTGAAAAATGCTATGTGTTGATACTATAGAGTTTTAAAGGAATTTTTGGTACTACCTATGTAAAATCTTTTATCTGTTGGATTTTCTATAGATGAAATAGTACTTAGGTAAACAACGGAATCTGTTAGAAATCTATTTTGTAGTGGACAATCATTAGAATTTCTACAATTACAGAAGTTGATATCATTATTGTTTGTTGTTTTGGGATGGCTATTGTTACTTAGATTTAAGTGTTGATTTAAAATTTTATTATGTGACCACGATTGTTCGACATGGCGCCGTGAACAGGATCTATGACACCTGAAAATTAGGAACTCTTCTTCATTGAAGCAGGCATATCCACCGACTCGCCAAAACTCATCGACAAGGTTTATGACGAAAAGCTGACAATCGAGAGCCTTCAAATGCTGGATCGATCTATGCTATGAGCTGGGAGTCACATTAATGGGAGAAGCCCTGTGTATCATTAAGCAGGCTAAGGAATCCACCACCCAGACAACCCGCATTCAGGCACTAGCAGCCAAGCCTCCTCATCTCGGGATCTCTAGATGACACCACAGCAATTCAGGAAGTTCAATTGACTGGGATGTCTTTACCAAGATGACAAATATGCCAAACTCCCAAGCTAATATTCACCTATATACAATTGTGCTGATGAGGCTGTGCAAAACGCCATAATCAACACACACCCTGACTTCTTTACCACTGATCCAGATAAGCTACTTGACATGGTAGAAGTGTTGGTCACCCAGAGGTCAAGTCCTATTGTCCATCGCCTTGCTTTTGCCTCCATGTCTCAGGATGCGGATGAGCCAATACAAAGTTACCTTGTCCGCCCAGAGCCGTGCCGTTGATTGTAACTTTTACCTGCCCCTCATGTGAACATGACCTGTCTGATATATACATCAAGGACCAGATCATCCGGGTGGAATAGCAAATGACACACTCCAGGCTGACCTACTGGCCAAAGCTGGGGCACTTAAACTTTGAGCAAAATATCCGTCATGTTGAGGCATTTGAATCAGCATTACGGACCAAACCTCAATGGCGGCGCTTCAGATACAACTGCTGCTCGTCTATCAACATACCGCGTAGACAGAAGGTACACCACAAGCCAACGAGGCGATCCGTACCAGCACCTATTGCAGCTGCAATGTTAAATCAAATCACCAGGCTTGCTTAGGTTGTGGCAGCCACCAGCATGGCACCTCAGGAACTGGATCACGCCGGCTAAAATGCCCAGCATGGGAAAAACATGTAGTAATTGTGGGAAGCCCAATCACCTATCGAGGGTATGCCGGCTAAGAAACTGGCTCTGCGGTCAGGGAAAGCCTAGAGGCTAATGAAGCCGCCATGGACACACTTATCGCCCACATCACATTCAATCAAACGACAGGCACGTATACATCTAAAGACACAGGCCAGGTAAGGGAAATTGATGCATATGTTGTTCCATTCTCGCCAAAACCGGATCCCAGACAAATTAAGAATAAACCCTGCAAACTAACTGAGAAATCATGCTAGTATTTATATAGTAATACTTCCACTCAGTTAGTTTGCAGGGTTTGTATTAAGTTACAACCTGCTTTATTTTTGTCTGCCAGCTGGACGCTAGTTGGAACTCTTACGCCGGTAAGTGCTTTTTATTATTGTTATTCTACAATTATGGTGTTTTTTAATCATTTTTTCAAGGTTCTCTGTACAGCAATAGCTTAATTCAAGTGTATTTTCATTAAAAAGCTTACTAATGGGAGTATTACTAGAGAAATTAAATTGAGAAACTTCTGTCCTAATTTAGTACTAACCATTTGGTTAAATAGGGGTATTTACCAAATGATCTTTCTGTTTCTATTTTTTTTTTCCACTAAAACTGTTATGTTTCCTATATTAAATATAATATATAGGAAACATAACAGTGTTAGTGGGGGGGGGGAATAGAAACAGAAAAATCATTTAGTACACATGTGTTACCATCTATTCAGTATAATTAACAACATATAGTTGTTTGCACATTTTTAATTTTACCTATTGGCCTCTTTAAGAAGCTTCCCAGGTATATTAAAAGAAATTTTTAAAAATCCATTTCTGATAAATTTATGTCCACTTCAACAAATCGACAAATGATACTTGGATACACCAACAATACATTTGTCAATGAAATTGTTCCCTAGAATGACATGTCTAAGCATCAGTTTTCTTGACATGCATAATACCCCACCCACCTCCATCCTCTTACCTAATTTTATATTTTAGCATAGACCTGATGTTCATTGGTTAATCTAGACATACCCACAAGTATATTTTTAATCCTGACCTTATGCAACTCCCTTAACTTATGAAACGAGGTTAAAATTTGTTTTTTTTAAATTTCTCTAAAAAATCATTTTTATTATTAGTTATCTACCATCACCTGAAGAAGTACCATCTTAGTACTGAAACATTAAAGTTTTGTGTAGTGATGTAAAATGTTTTTATTGTAAATAGTATAATAAAAATATTATATATATATATATATATATATATATATATATATATATATAGTTAGACTGATGAGTTTGTGACCCTGGGTATCATGCTATTTGCAATCATCAAACAAACTGATTAATTTTCAAATTTTGGATTTATATATGGTTGTGTATATCGGTGTTTTTATGGTAGTGGGAGGAAAAATTGTCATCGGAATGTCATTCATATGTATGCAGACATACGTACACACACGTTCATGAATTGCGGGTCACACAAACATATATGAACAGTGTGGGACTGAGCATATATGTGTATCCATGTGTCATTGCACACATACATACACAATTGGCTGCTGTATTCAATGTTGGATTGTGTAGCAAACTTCTTTTGTCAGTTGCAGTGTCAACGCACAGACTATTCATCTATTTTGTTTGCAGAATGTTTTCTCACACACAATATATATATATATATATATATATATGCACATGCATTCACACATCTTCTATCCGTCTGTTGTTATTTTTTTTTTTTTAGATGGGGTCTGTGTAAGACTGGTAGGTAAAATTGTTATTATTTTTAATATTTTTAATGCTGTTTTGTTATCATTTTAAAGCTGGTTCTTTGCTTGTTTATAGCAATTGTGGTTATGTTAATGGTAGAAACCCCCAATTTATAATACTAATTAGTATTTATGCGGTGGTATTAATTTTGATGGGGGTGGGGAAGGAAGTATAATTGTGGAGTGATGCAGTAATGTTAACTGTGTGGTAGTAATTGTGGACTAATGTGGCAATGGTAATTGTGATGCAGTAGTAATGGAGTAATTGTAGCAGCAAATAGTTATTGTAAAGTGGTAGAAGTGATTGTAGTAATGGTGGTGGAATGGTAATAACAATAATTATAATTATTATGATGGTAGTTTGAACTAGAAAATAATTGATGGTGTTATGGTGTCAGTGGTTTCTCTTTTCCTGTTCATAGGGTCAGTGGTGGTTTATGTAGTAGTGTTGGTGGGTATTTTTTTTATCTGTTTGGTATAAATTGTGATAATAGGTATTTGTTTTCATGTCTGCATTTAGAAATTATTTCTGATCTTATGTTTAGTAATTTTTTTTGTTGGGTATAAGAAATTATTGCTACCTTTTCGTGTTGGCAAAGTAGGCATTTCTTTGTAATGTTGTTGTAGGCAGGTGCATTTTTCAATATTTTCAATATTTAGAAAATATTGAAAAACACACCTACTACAACAACATTACAAAGAAAATATGAGAACAGGCCTACCAAGCATGCCAACTGATAACACCATATTGCTTAGGGCAACCCACAGCCATCACCTCGGCCTACTCAACTTGTTTATAAAGCATTCTTTCACAGTCTCCACTGTTCAACAGAACAGGCCTACCAAATCCATGCCAATCCAACATTATCCCCATTCCATAGAACAGGCATACCAACCAATGGAAATGACCTACCACTGTGAACTCAATCAACCAAACTGTAATTTTGGCCAGGCCAGCACATGAAATAGGGCAACCCTCAGCATTTCCCTTACACCCAACCGCCATCTTGATGATTGCCCATTGAAATGGACATTCCACCAATCTCTCAACGTCTCTGTACGACATACTAACAATAAATGTTGCTTAAAATTTAATCCTTGTTATTCCTTTCTCTCAATACCAAACACTTAATATAACATTGAGAATTAATTTATTCCAATTATTTTAATAACATTGTGTTAGAATTTAAAATTAAAATAAAAAAATAAACATTTTGTTATATCTACATATGTTCACTTATTTTGTAGATACACTGTGTTTTATTTTAAAATTAGAAATTAATGTATACAAGTGTCAAAATTTTAGCAGACATGTGGTTTGCTAGTTTAATGATTTTTTGTTGCAGACGTTTTTAATGTCTGATTTTATGTTGATTTTTTGTATATTAGTGAGAAAAGTAATGAAAAATGTAATTGATCTGTATATTTTGCTTCTTCTGTGTATTCAAATTGACTCTTTTGAGTTTAGCCATGCTTTGGAGAAGCTCATAAAAGAGTGAGTTTGCATCTTTTTATAAGTTATTATGGTATCGGTCAACAGACACTGCTCAGTGATCCTAGGCAGAAGGAAGAGTGTAACCTGTTATTGGGTTGGAACAAAAGGGCATAGCGTTTTTTCATTGAATTTCAAAGACAATGTTTAGATATTTGTTCATAGATTTATTTATGTGCCATTGTGTTTCACTATCTTTTGAGGCTGCTTCATGATTCCATCCACCCAGAACTTGCCATATTTTTGGGTGATGAACTAGTCAAAATAGATTTTTTGAGGCTTCCAGAGAATTGAGTTCTTCCCATTAAGAGAATTTTGTAAATATTGAAATAAGTGATAATTTAGATGTACAAGATCAGGTGTGTTTGGTGTGCTGCTTCTGCAAAAAGACCTATGGTCTGGCATTATCCTGATGGAAGATGACACCCTTCCAAATAATTCCAAAAGCATTTTATCAATTGCTGCTTTTAATTGGTTCAATTGGAAACAGTACTTGTGTGAATTGAACATCTGATTTTGCAGAAGGAACTCATAATCCACAACTCCCTTCCAATCCAGCCAGATAAAGAGTATCATATTCTTGGGATACAAACTCGCTTTTGGAGTGGTTAATAGTCACTCATTTCATTTTCCACACAAACAGGTCCATACTTTTGTAAATAATTCATTTTTCATCATGATCATTCTTTATAAAATGAAATGTTTTGTTATGTTTGGACAAAGAATCATAGATAGAAATTCATTAAATTTTTTTGTTAAATTAGACTTTATGAATTTAAGCATATTACATGATTGGCCACAAGGTCACATCAATTTACAGTTGAAGTGGCTAGATGTAAGCGTTAGTTATATGCTAACAATTTTTTCTCTTGCACTTGTTTCTGGAATTTTCTTCTGGCTTTCCAGTCAAATTTGATCTTCAAAAATTTAAATACAATGTCATTGGCTATCTTTTGTCTTCTTAATTCCTGTTTTATTGTTCACTCTGCTTTTTTCATATCTTCTCACACTCAGATACACCGCTTGTATCTTAGTGAATTTATTGCCTTGCTTGAGATGAAATGATTAAAAAATGTTTATACAATTTAAATGAGTCCATGTTCAATTACTGTCATTGTTATTTATTTCTGGGGTAAATTGACTGATGTTTACTTTCTCAAAGATTGTAATATATTTTGTTCAAAGGCAAAAGGCTTCCAATCACATTAGTTTGATAAAATGCAGTATTAGAAATGAAATAGAGTGAACTATAAACTCTCACTGCATATAACCACCACCAGTCAGAATCCCATTGGGGTTAAAATATAGTATAATATGCTTGATCCTCAGGGGAGCCATCATCCCAAGCACTACCTCTCTTTCAGAAGAGGGCAACAGTTAATCTTGAGGCATCCCCAAAGGGGAAATGCTGAGGAAGCTTGAGCAATTTTTGTCTCTAGTCCCATGCACGTATGGGACTTCCACTTTAAACATAGCTTTGTGACACATTCCATTTGAGTGGGTGTGCAATTAAATATCCATAACCAAAATCTTTTCTTTTTTAAGAAAATACAAGAGTACATATGTGAATATTTTACAAGCAAGGATATTTGATTGCCAGTACACACCCATTTATATTCTCCCATTGCTAAATGAAGGAATGTACAAGAAAGAAAAGAAAGCAAAATATGTGTTGAAACATTTTTTTCTGTCTTTTTCTCTCCTACCATTGATAAAAGGTTTTACATTAAACCAAATAAAATAAAAAAAACAAACTCTTAAGTAATATAAGGCTGCATTTATAAAAATGCCTTACATATAAGTATAAAAAAATTTCTGAGAATTAAATCTTTTTTCCTAGAAAAAAATAAAAATCATCTCTAATCCATAACCTATAGAAAATTAATGCCTACCACACTTTAAAATCTGCCACTCTATAATAATCTAGTTTGAACAAAATAAATTCTAAAAATATTCTAATTTCCAGTTTAATGGTGGTACCCGAGAAGTCCAAAATTTTTTGTTGGAAAATTTTTCTTTCTGGTCAGGGTTGTAATGATGGCATATATATTATCAAACAACTCCAGGAAATTTTATCCCTCTCTAATAGTAAATTGCATGCCTGCTATGTTGACCTCACAGCAGTATATAACCCCCATCAATAGAGACTTCTCATGCATTAAAACCTGCCTTCCAAGTTCCAAATCCACTGAATGTATTAATCTATTAGTCTACAAGATCTTACATGTCTGGTGAGGATTCCCATACAGAAACATTTCAAATTTCAGGCATACAAAAAGGAGGAAATGCCCTGCACATTTACAAACATAGATGTAAATTCTAATCTCCAGTTGTAATGGTGGCAGCCAAGATTACTAAAAGGGTTCAGTATTGGAAAACATTTCTAATAAATATTGACAATGATGAAAAGAACAATGACATTATTAAAAAATACTTTTCTATTATATTTCATAAAATATAGCAAAGGAAAGATTTGCTAAATACATATTTGCATGGGCTTGTAGTTGAGAGAGTTACCCATTTCCAATTAACAGAGGTGACCTTGTTTGAGACTAAGTAATAGAACCAGGATTTTAAATGCTGATTTTCATGGTAGGCTAGTAGGCCCTCTTTCCTTCAAAGGAGGACAAATAACTGCAACATTCTACACATACACTGCACACTATGGAAAAAAAACTTGCACCAATGAAAGTGCATATTAAAAAGAAAAATTGAGAAGTACAAGCAGTCAATTACTGATACCCCTCGCCTGAGGAGTGATTCCCACAGGGTCTGTCTATGAAACTCTGGAGTCAGGATGCTAGAGGTAACATCAATAAGCTAAACAAAAACCTTTTACTTGTATTAATATTTTTTATATATATATATATATATATATATATATATATATATATATCATTAATCCCGTCTTAATGATAAGTCTGATCAGTTCAATAAAGTCAAATTGAAAACTGATTTTAAAAATTACTTAGAATCTATTGTTAACTGGTGCAAGAAATGGCTTGCTAATTTTAATTCCCCCAAAACAAAACTTCTATCTTTTAATTGTCTTAGAGAACCTTTTTTGCCTTCCATCAGCATGCTAGTGACACATTGCACTTTCTTGGACTAACATTTTCCACTGACATGAAGTGGAAAGTTTATATTGATTCAATGACTAGTTCTGCTGCTACGAAAGTTAGTTCACTGTGTTATGATAGACAACTTTTCCTGACAGAATCTATCTTACATATTTATAAGTCTACTATTCATCCATGTATTAAATATTGGTGCCACATTTGGTCTAATGTTTCTGCTATCTATATAGAGATTCTTGGTCCTGAACTGGCATCTCAGGTTTATTTTGTGCTAACGATTTCTTCTCTTGAACATTTTGATTAATTAACCCTTGCATCTTAGTATATATATATATATATATATATACACACATATATGATAAAAATATAGTTTTGTATGGGCAAAAGTGCTCAATATCAGAGATAGAGTGTATATAAATATAAAAGTGGATATTGAGGACATCACCAAGCAGCAACAGTCAGTTTCATGCAAGAATGTAATCTTCAGATCATCTGATTCAGGCCTGAAGATTTGGTTCAAGCATATATATATATATATATATAGCATGTATTTGGACAGCAATTCTACATTTATGCATGTTTGATTAAAGACTAAGGAAAGTTCTTTGTTTAGGATTTTTAATTTTTTTTTTTATTTTAGACCATTGCCTTTGTTTCTAGGCAGAATTTGAACATAAATTGTTCAATGGTTTATTAACCCACAAAAAATCCTTTTACAAAATTCTCAAAAAGTTTTGAACAATTTATGTTCAAATTCTGTCCAGAAGCCATAAAAATCATCCAAAGAGAAAGTCAAACATTTTAAATCAAAGAACACTTGCTGTTCTCAACTAACAAATATGTTTAGGTGACAGGGTATGCATATATTTACCACATGAGGAAAAAGAGCTTGGAGAATTTGGCCCTCATAAGACATAGGAAGATTAACTATTTACTGTTTCCCTAAGTGGTTTAAAATAATTACAAGATTTATATTTTCAGTTGCTATGATATATAAAATGTATAAATAAATAAATGAATTCAATTAGCAGAGTTAACAATTCCATTTGTTCTGATAATTAAGACAGATTTCATAGAGCGTAGATGGGTAAAACCAGCTGTTCTCTCTCGGGTCTTACTCCCACTGACAATATTTCTTCTTTGTTTGAAAAATGACTTAGGAAAAACAGTCAAATTAGTGCTTTTATATTTTCTTTCTTCTATCAGTGATTTAAGGTGCCCTTCAAGTTGACTTTTATTTATCATTAAAAAAATATATGACAGGGGACTCTACCATGAACATACACTAATTGCTCCACAAAGTATGCAGTATAAAAATATTTTTATAGTGAATGATTTAATCAAGCATTATTTGCTTTTTAAGCATTAATTTCTTTTTACATGTGCAAGAGGAAAAGAACAAAATTTTAACTAAACTAATTTTTGTCAAATCATGAGAAAATCATTCAAAGTAGAATAGTAATAAAAATCAAGCTTTTTATCAAAGAAGCATATAAGAGAAATCTTTTTTTGATACTGGTAATTTTTTAATAATTCTTGCTATTTGGCAATATTAGCAAACAAAAAGTACAATTAATTTTTGTTCATATTTATATATTAGTTATATGCATGCAAAATTAGGTATACCATAGTGATAAACAAAATGTGTGCATTTGATATTTTACATATGTATGACTATCAAATTAATACTGAATTTTTGGAAATCTATAATAGCAAATTTTTTTAATATATTTATCTAAAATTCTGTGACTCCCATTAGTCTATCTGTCACACCCTCTAAAATAGCCACATACTGATGAATCGTAACCAAATTTTGGGGAGAAGTGCAAATAGGTAAGGGGGTACAAAGTACAGCTGGTTTTACAAAGGTATGTAGCTTAGTGCAATAAATTTTCATTCATTTTTTGGAAAAATGAAGTTTTATTATTTAACATATGAAATACTACCACTATTTTAAAAACAATTTAATGATAAAAGTTGGAATTTGGCTCCAGAAAGAAATATTTATACATGGCCAATTGTATGTTGCATGCTGAAGAGTAAGAAATCCTAAGAATTTATTCTTTGCTGTTAAAAAGGAAAAAAATAAATTCTTAAAGAAATTATTAAACTATGATGTAGGGTTTTTGTCAAAGCATTTTTCCAAATAAATCAGCTTATTCAAATTTCATTGTCTATATCAGCAAAAAATGTTAGCAATAACTTCAACAATACTAAATACTGTGGGATTTCAACACATGTCAATGTGTTGCAAAAAAACTCTAGTAATAAATAACACTCTTTTTTAATAGTGTATTTTTTTTATATTTAATATTTCTACAGCAGGCAATAATGGGTTAAGGTATTAATAGGTTATGACAGACATCTCTTTTGGAATGAGAATGTTGAATCTTGCCATAGGCACAACACTATTGCAATACATATTGTGCCCCTATGACTAATGGATTATGGGAGTTGCAATGTTAATTATGTAAACAAAGTATTGTCATTTTACATACACTTTTCATATATTATTATTATTATTATTTTCAAACTTGTATTACAAAATTATGAAAAAACATCCAAAAAGTAATCCAAACAGGAGGAAATTTTTTAAAAGTAAAAAATATTACTTGAAAATAGTAAAACAATGTGGAAGTTCTATGTAAAAATTAAAAATATACTAAAGCAAACAACACTAATAATTTTTGAAGCTGTTTTCCATTTTTTATCAAAGATTTTTATATGTATTTTCTCAATAAACAAACAAAAACAGATTACTAAGGCTTTTAGAAGTTTTAATAAATTACATTTTCAGAATAAAATACTAAAAATAGTAATACAATATTTTGTAGATCATTATTTAAAACTGGACTATTTTTTAAAATACAAGATTTTGGCAAAATAGATTGGAGTCAACATCATTTTTATTTCAGTCTAGAATGAAAACCTCAATGTTTAAAAAAATAATTAAAAAGAATGTCTGCATGGAATAATGAAATGAAGTGTGGAGATAAATTATAAAGATGTCCAAGACAAAGGTTTTTAAGTTTTTATAATTGAGAACTAAAATTTAGAAATAGAATGCCAAATATTCTAAGGTATCTCATTAGTCTGATACAAGAGCTTAAAAACAGGACACTCAGTAAGGATCAAACTCACTACAGCAATAATGTACTGTGAGTTTATTTTGCTAACACATGATCTACAGTCATTCTTGCAGCACACAGTAAAGATTGAGATTATTGCACTAATAACAATGTTAGGATAGTTTGTTAACTATTATTACACAAAGTGTGCAAATATTAACTAAGTCTGGATTAAAGCTACAGTAATGAGACACTTGGTGAGGGCCAAACATAATATTAATGAACTGGTCTGAGGGACTATTATCATATGGTAAATGTACAAATCTAATATTTCTAAAATAAACAATGTTTATACTTAATGTCCCATTACAGTGGTCTTTGATATTTGATAGAAAAGTAAGAATTTATGTTGAATTTATAGTATATAAGATGCTGTAACTTAATCAACATAAATTCATATTTTTCTATCAAATATTACAAGTATATCTATAGTGTCAAGCTGAGTACTGCAATTAAGAACAAATGTTTTATTTATATATATATATATGTGTGTGTGTGTGTGTATACACACACACACACAGGTAACACAATGATTATCAGCACAGAAAGTAGAATCAGTACACCATGAATCTGCAGTAAGATACTTGAAAAGGTATGAATTCATCTTCCTCCAACTATGAGTGATTAATTTTTTAATATCTCATCAACCTTTTGCAGGTTATGTAAAACCAGAAAATATTTTTAGATTGTAAGAAATTTTTGGAGATATTAATGATTTACTGAGACAAGTCTTACTAATTAACCCATAGCTGAAGGGAGAAGAGTTGGCTTCATACCTTTTTTCAAGGGTATTTGCATGTAAATCCCAATAATAAACCCAACTGAAGTTGGAACTTGGATCTCTGATTAACAATTCTGAGCCATTATCCATTACACCACCCATGCATCCAAGTTTACAGCACCTGGTATTACCAAGCAGTCACCCATCTAGTTACTGACCAGGCTCGATATTGCTTATCTTCAATGATCATACAAGAACTGGTCTTTCAACATACTATGGCCATAAGCTCCTCCAGCTATGGGTTACCTAACCGGGCAGATTGGATTTCTTGCTTTGAGTGAATTCAAAACAAGTCTGAAGAGGGATGGGCCTCATCAGGTTATTTTAACCTAGGCCCAAGACACACCCACTGTTGCTATGGTTATAATAGCAATATATGTGGTACCCCTAAAACCTAATGGATTACAGGACTTTAAAAAATGTACATTTGGGCAGTAAAATATTTTAAACATGTTTCATTGAATATGATAAAAGGAAAATTTAATTAATTTTTTATTGAATTTTTTTAGCATTTTTTCCATTTTTTTATTTCATGGGAGTAAGGGAGTGCAAAAATTATTCAGTGTCCCATGTGCTTTCAGACACTTCTTTAGCCATTTTAAAGGGGGTTTGTTTCATGTATAAATTTGGTGATGAGGAGTAAGAAAATATAGAATATTAGACTTTAGAAATTCTGCTATTCAAAAATAAATGTCTGAATAGTGAACAATGATTTTGGGATCCTTGGTCCAGCTGTATCTAATATATATATATATATATATATATATATATATATATATATATATATATGTATGTATGTATGTATGTATGTATGTGTGTGTGTGGATGTGATATCAAAGCATTAGTGGTTTGTGCAGAATAAACAGAGAAACACAAAAAATGAAATTGTGGGGGAGATGTATATACAATGAATAAACTTGGTAACGTGAAAAAGAAAAAAAAAAGAAAAACAACTTTCTCACACTTAAGATATTTACTCTTAAGGCCAAAGGCAGAAATTAAATAGTAACACTTCAATCACAAACTCAATGTCACCGTGATTCAAAAAAGTCAAAAAAGAAAAAACATAAGTGAGATCACAAGTGAAAAAAAAAAAAATCCTATTGTCTCAATTTAAAATAAATTTTATTTTGTCGTTTCTTGCACTTCAATTAGTGATATACACTATTTGCATTGTCAGACCATATTCTTTACTGCCATATTCACATTTCCACCATTGTGCCCTCTGGCCTTCTTCAGGTGATATTTGTGGGATGAAGTTGAAGTAATAGACAAAGAACATTACTGTAAATATGAAAACTTAAGGAATCAGTGTATATGCCAGGCTACAAAAATCTCCTTAGCCACTGGCCAAGACATGAATACAATATGGGAACTAGTAATACAGAGAGCTAGAGAAAAAATAATAACAAATGATTGTAATATGAGCTCTGGTAAAAAACTGATAACTGATACATTAGGTTTATAAGTCCCAAAAATTCACTTACTGATAGCCCAGTGGATAAAAGCATTGGTTGAGTGATCCTAAAAGTGACTGGCCACAAAAAAATAAAAAAACTTGGAGAGTTGAGTTAACGAGGGGAATTAACTGAAACTGAGATATCCCCACCCCCCAAAAAAAACATGACATGTGGATTTAGAACAATCTAACCCCATTGATTAAATAAAGGGTTTTGTTCAAAATTCCAAACAATATCACCTAAAGAAGGCCAGAGCATACAACAGCCAAAATGTTGTGAATATGGCAATAAAAGGTCAATAGTCTGAACAATAAAAATAGTGTAAAAATGAAAAAAAAAAGAAAAATAACTATACTTCAATCTCCACACAAGGCTGAAGGTTTTAATAATTAACCACAAGTCACAAGTTAAATAATTATTAAATTAAATGGAGCAATCTTCTAGATACTTTGGGTCAAGGGTTTCATATTGAATATCAATTAAACTCATTTTTAAAAAATATGAACTGCAATTCTACCATCAAATAAATGCCATTCAATAAAATACTTGGTTTAAGATAAAACCCATGAATGGATGCTTAAACCTAAAGTCCTTCACTTCATTAGCATGGTTGCATTTGAAATTAAAATTATGGATAGCTTATTTACTCACAATAGGCAATAGTAAATTGCTAAAGACTTAGGTTTTCTTACCTAAAACATGAGAAAATGTCATTTATCTTTTCAGATAAAAACTTTTCTTCTCCTTAGCAAAGATGATAAAATACTAAGTTTTCCTTTATACAAACAATTTTTGTGACACATTCACTGGTGTAAACCTATCCATTAATATTTAAGAAAATATAAAACACTAGATCCTGAAACTTGAGAACAAATAAAAACTAAATAGTAGAGATCACTATTGGCAGTGTAGTTTATACATATGAATATCCCCATACAACAATTGACCAATAGCAAGAAACAGAAACAATTAACAACCAATCAGGGAGCTCTAAAAAAATAAACACACACCTTGCATCTTGTTTGTAGATAAAACAGCAAAAAAAAAAAAACAGTTTCACATGAGCCACTCTGATCTCTGCAAATGTAGTAGATACCACATGTGTTTGTCCAGACAAAATAATTAACTAATCAAATGATTCTATTTTGTTTTCAAAATACAAGAAGTCTGTGAGCTAGAAGTCATTCTAAAAGCAAATAAAAGGTGGGGGTGGTAACTGGAAAACTCAGTAGATTCAATCGCTTCAAAATACCCACTTGGTATTGCAGCAACTTCAAAGGAACACTGCCAACCTACTTATAGCTACCAGAGATATATACATCAAAGACACCAACCACTATTTGATTGTCTTCCTTCCTCTCCTTTTGAATGTATATACAGGAGCAAACCTCTTCTCCCTTATCAGTATAGACTCTTTTTCACGTACATACAAAAACTTTTTAATTGGCAAAGCCAAACTTAAAACTGAATTCTAAATAACATTTCTGCAGAATCGTTTTGTAAGTACCCTTGTGTCTACAATTTATTTGCTTGACTCTTTATATATAAAAGATTACTGATGTTATTTACCATATCTACAATTTAATTTATTCATTGCTATTTCAAATTCTGCTGATGAACTCAAGGTTAATAGAATATTTGTTATCACTCTAAATATTAATTGGCTCCCCCCTATAAGAGAAAATAAATACAACTGTAAATTGAAATGGAAATTATGAATCTGTTTAAAGTGGCATATAGCTTAATATGCTACAAGAAAATAAACGAAAGTATAGATAGATAGATAGATAGATAGATAGATAGATAGATAGATAGATAGATAGATAGATAGATACCCACACTTTAGGATAATATACAAAACTTTGGGAAAGCAATAAAAGCACCCATCAATATAGCCAAGTAGTTATATAACTACTTGGCTATATCCATGAGTGCTTTATTGCACTCTAGTGGCATTAAGATCTGAGAGGCTCATAGTTATATTGTTCAGCCTTTGTTAGTGACACTTCTTGCCATATATACTCAATGAAAAAATTGGTATGCAGAGTAATGAAACCTGCAAATGCTAGTTCAGTCTCTAGTGCTAATTTGCAATAATGAGGACTGAATTAAGTAAAGTAAGGTTTTGCAGGAATCTTTCTGAAATAGTCCCATGAGGAGGTGATCGAAATTGTAAACTTCGTTAAGTTTGGTAAAAGTCAGTGTACAAGTACACAGTTGTTAAAAGCTAAGAGATCAACTTTGTAATAAAAGCGACAAAACGTGAAAATTTCTCCATTTTTAATAGCAAAAAACTGCATAAAATCTTTACGTTTTCTTTTCAATTGTTTTCGGAATTTAATCATAAGTGAATTTTTAAAACTTTTCAAAATTATTTTTGGGTGTTTATTATTATTATAGGCATGGCATCAATCATCACGCCATCTTATAGCTGTTTTTAAAAAAAAATGAAAAACACTATAAATATAAAAGAGCGTTGATTATTATTATTACACAACATCTACCAAAAATCGACTGATCTCCATTAGATGATAAAGATGATCCGATGAAAAAGTTTCATAATAGTTCTACATGAAAAATGTGTTTTTAACAATGGTGTGTTTTTAACTGTTAGTGTGGTTCAAAGGTCAAATGGATGGATGTCACGCGTGATGTTTTTATTAGTCGGGTGATGACAAATTAAACGATAAGTAAGTAATTATTGTTGACAAGTCACTCAGTAGTATGGTAGACAGAAATACTATATAATTCATATCATCAACAAGGAAGGGTTATTTTATAATTGAAAGCAAACCATCACTTATTAATTTTCTACTACATTATTTTGGGGTCTTCTCAATCGTACTGAAAAAAACTGATGTTTTTGGCATCGATATAAAAATAAACATGAATAATGGAAATCAACAATTTCTGAGTTCTCTTAAATAAAAATCCAATCAATCATAAAACACTCTGAATTTTTTTTTCAGCGAAAATAACACACGTAAATTTTTAATGTATATGTGGAATCATAAATAATAACAAGAAAAAAGTATTTGTACAAACTTTACTTTTTGATGTTTAAAAACCTACGTGAAGAAAGTAAAACGTAGTTAGTTAGTAGTAATTAAATTACTGTAGTGTAGTAATAAATAATAATGATGAAATTCTTTATTTTAGAGGCAAACAATTTCCAGGGAATTAAAATATTAAAGAAAAGAAAAATGGGAAAAAGAAAAGAAAGGAATAGAAAAACTAAACTTTACGAAAAGGCAATTTCGTTACAAACCACATTCTTCATCTCTTTTTAATGGTGATTGTAACATGTACCTGGTGTATCTGAGTGCAAAGGTCAAAGGTGAAGTAGTCAAAAATTTTGCATTGCTGGAATATTTTTAGCCTAAATATGTGGAACTCTTTAAATATTTTTGTCATTTATTAAATAAATAAATAAATACTGTAAGTTTTATAAAAAATTAAGTGAAAATAGTTAAATTTTCAGTGAATTTTTAAGATGTATGTGTGTGTGTGTGTGTGTGTATATTATAAACAAATATCTCCGGCTCTATACTTGTTTTTTTTTTTACAGTGTACTGTATACACTGTGTACACAAATAATATTTACATAAGAATTTTCTGATATTTATTTTTATACAAAGACTATGACGATAAAATTAAGTTTTACTTTTATTTTTAAACAAGTTTGGTTTTTAGTTTTTCAAGTGTCATTTACCGCCAAAGTGTAAAGCTGGAATTTATTTTTGTAATTTAAATATTAATGTCATCATTTCTGTTCAACTTGAATGGGTTCAAATTAAAACAACGGTGTGATGTGACATTACTGTCAAATTCACTGACAATTTGCTACACCTTGATGTTAAATTAATCATAACTTCCAATATTAAAACTAGTTTCAGAAAAGAAGTTTTTTTAATAGTTTTAGTGAGCCTTGGAATGGGGGTGCACACAAATCAGAATGAGTAAATGACAAAGAAAGGAAAGAAAGTGGAAATCTATTAGCTGAAATTTAAAAAAAGTCAATTATTTGTTATTGAAACTTAATTTTTTGTGTACAATTTTTACTTTCTTTATTCAGTAGTATACAATTGCAATTCTTGTGTTTAAAAATGCTCGATCTGTCTAAAAAGGCCGAGATGTCACAGAGTTGTTAAATTCTTTTCAAAAAGAAAAAGTTGAAAACTGAAAATGATACAGAAACTACTGGGGAAAAGAGGTTTTATTTTAAATTTAGAGCGACAAGCTGCCAAATAAAAATACAGTCAAAATTTTCGGACAATTACATATTTTGTTCCAATAGCGTTTCAGCTGAATCCTATGGTCTTCTTCAGGCGCATTAGCCATGGGCATGGCTATGCCATGGAAAGAGACAGCCTCACTTTCTTTTTTTCATTTTTGGAGTAGTGCGTAAAAAAGAAAAGAGGGTAGCAAACAGAAGAAAATCACAAACACACAAAGAGGAAAAAAAATAATCAGTTTAATTGTCCGAAGATCTTTCGGTTGCAGAATAATGACTTTTCTCAGACTAGATTATATGTACTTGATATCATTATTTAGATAAACCTCTAACCAATTGAATTTCTTAGGAAAAGTACCTGCAAAGGTAAATAAGGACTGAATTATCTCCCCTGATAGAAATACCCGCATAAATGAAATGCAACTCAAAATATGTTTTTTGTGCTAAAACAACACTCAGCGCGGGATAATCGTTGGTGGTCTGTCACCTAGTCTATTTGATCGTTACCTCTGATTAGAGAGTTCGATCTTTATCGGGTGCTCCATATTTATGGTCTTACTTAGCAACTGACTGGAATGGAATGTAACTAAACCTCTCACCTCCCCGTCTGCTACTACTCTCTACTCTAGTAATTGGAATTGCAGGAACTAGATTGAATTTTGAATTGAAAGTTAAAGTATTTTAGGCAAATTATGAAAATGTTGATTATTTCGGTTTAACACTTGAGAGAGAAAAAAAAGAGAAAGCGAAAATAAGTTGCAACTTGTTAAACTTTCCTTTTTATAATGAAAAAAAGAAATTAGGGAGTCAAAAATCGCGTATAATGTACGCAAGCTTTGTGATTTTTAAATACAACAAAGGTTACGAAGCGTTGACTTGAAAAGCAAACGTTTGTCTTTAAAATCTTTAAGGCATTTTTAATTCAAAAGATACCACGATGAATTTATGCTCGGCTTGTTTTTAAATGAATAACGGCAAACACAAAAAAGCCATATGTTGTTGAATATGAAAGAAAAATAATGAATAACAACCTATGTGGGGTTAATTACAAAAATGCTAATAAGGTTTTCTCCCTCCCCAAAATTATATCATAGCAAGGAAATCAATTTATTCTTGTAATTTCCTTAATTGAAATTGAGAGTGGGAACGTAAAAAAAACAACAAAAAAACAAAACTAAAAACAAACAAAATGCATTGGTTCATTCGTTTTTTAGTTCTCTTGAAAAATAAATACATCTCAATCTCAGTGTTTTTAGAGGCATTAAAGATTAAAAATCAATTTCATTTATTTGCTTATTAATTTTAGAGTGAAAACAAATCAGGAGCCGAGACAGGTCAATCTTCCTTAGCTATATATTGGACGATGAAAGCAGATTTTAAAAAGGCACGTGCTAGGATTAAATTTGAAATTGTCTTAATTTTATTATAAAACTACGATATCTTGTATTTTTCAATTTCAGCTTTAGAATCATTTTTCTTTAAGATTGTAAAAAATTATTTTAAAAAATCTGAATGAAAGTGGTTCGTTAACTTGAGTTACTTAAGATTCCTTTCTTTTTCTTTTCTTTTTTTTGCTTCTCAACAATACAGTTTATGATAAAGCAGTCATGTGACCAAATATATCTTTACTTTAACGAACGATGAATTTATCCAATAAAAAGGGATGTAAAAAATGTGACTTTTTCATTCTTTATGAGAAACAAAAAGTAGTTATGCTTTGATTGGATTGAATGAATAGACCCTTTTAAAGCATAAATTTTCAATGATAACTAACACTTAACACTAGCAATGGTTTTATAAAAATAGAAACGAGTTAATTTAAAAAAGATTTTTTTATTCTTAGATAAATTAAATTCGAGATGTTTGCGTTATTTCGATGGTTGAGAAAATCCACAAAGAGAAAGGAATAACGAAGCCCATTCATTAAAAAATTCCCGGACATCGTCGTCTCCACTCTACCCATTCATAATAATAGTCTGTAGTAAAATGCATGTGCGCGTGTGTAAAAATGAATTCCTGTGTGTGTGTGTGTGTGTGTGTGTGTGTGTGTGTGTGTGTAAGACAGTACTTGTAGTAGTAATGGAAACGGGAGGAAGAAAAGAACTAGAGAAGAGGCCATGCTTTTAGCTTTTTCATGTTTACCCAACAAGGAAGGTTTGATCTATAAATAATAAATGTGTATGTAATAATAATGTAATCATAATGTAATATAAAAGTCAAAGAGAAGACAAATATATTGTTTTGAAGCCATCCAAAGGAAATGTTATTTTTGTGGATTTCAGAACTGACCCTGATGATTTTTAGGAGAGTAAATAAATAAATAAATAAAAATAATCCTTTCATTTAAAAAGAGAATAAATGAAAAAGTATTGATAGTCAACTTACAAGTAGTTAGTACTTTAATTGAAAATTTAGTTAGATCGTCCTCTTCTTATAGGGCGAATGATAGGCGCCTTAAACTTGAACTACTAACGATGAAATGAAAAAGAAAAGAAATGCTAGCAAGCAGAGGAATGGCGAATTAATAAAATCAAGTAGCATGCCTTTTCTATTTTCTTTTAGGCACGTGTTAAAATCTGAGGTAATTTTTCACATTTAAAAACAGTAATATTCACTGTTGTAATCATTTTTATTACAACAGAAGGTGGGGATCTAACGGACCAATCAAATGTAACATATTATTATTATTATTATTATTATTATTATTATTTGAAAAAACCGGGGAATGAATTGTACAGATTGAAATCATTTTTTAGAAGATACGGTTTAATTTCAATAAATACTTTATTGAAGTATTTGATATAAACTATTTACTTAACAAATGATTTCCAGTTTTCGTAGAAAATAGCGTATGTTCCGACATTCACCGAAAAATTTAAAAACGGACATTGATTTCTGAACGATTTTCATTCAGTGTTTTAAATTCATTTTTGTTTAGCTTTACTAGTTATGGTAGAAATATGTGCCTGGTTCAGTTATTCATTACTTTCTAAATTTTTAATGCAATATGTTTTTTAAATCTTATGCAATCCGACGCCTTTGTTGACGAGGAAATGTGATTTTCAGTGACTTACTGTCTTCACTTCTTTTACGGGCTACACCTGGATCGCTGCTATTGAGACATGGTTGGCTGCTCTAGAGTCTAATGATTAAGTAAGGTGTGCAATAACAAAAAATAAATATAGATCAAGATTACCAATATCTACTAACTAGTGGTAAGTTTTTACATTTCTAAAATATTCTATGTCTGTAGACAAATGTGAATTCTGAATGTAGCTAAACATTTTTCTACAAGTATTGTACCAAGTACCTGCAGAAAATGCGGGAATAGAAGAGAAAACGACAAAACATTAAAAAGTAAAATTTAAAAATATATATACACAAGAAGAGAACATAGTTATTTACAAAGCTTAGCTTTTTTTCTTTTCTTTTTTTTTTTTTTTTTTTTTCGAATAAGGACATGGTGTACCCAGTGGGGATCGAATTCAATAATGATCTGCCTGCGAGACCAAATTGAACCAACGATTACACCACGAGGAGGCGCCTGAGAAATAGATTTAAAAGGCGACTAGGATAAATAAACGATTAAATATTGTGTTAAAAAAATGAAGTGTCGATTTGCATTGTTTTTGTTATTTTCATTTTAAAATAATCTTACCTTTCTTCATGTTGTCTTATTGTAGAGGAGAAAGAGACGAGATGGATGTTTCTTTGCCTTTTTTTGCCAAGCAGACCTGGAACTACACTACAATAATACAGAAATGGCTGTTGTGTTTTTTCAATTTTCTTAGTACAATGTAATTTGTTGTTATTGTATGTTTAGGTCGTTTTCATGAAAAAGTAAAAAAATAAAGAAAAACGCTTTTACTTCAGATCTTAACAGATCTATACAGTACATGTGAATGTTGATTGTTGAGTAAGAAGAATCTCCCCCGAGATAATAAAAAAAGGATGTTGACGATATTGTGTTCTAAATAGAGAGGTAATTGTTGTTTGTGATATGAAAGGCTGGTTTCCAGTTCTGATGAATTTATGATGATGTTCTGTGACAGAGGAAGTAAAATGTTAAGTATTTCTGCGACTTACTCGATGGTGTACCTACCAATATTACCATATGACAATGACAGTATGTTATTGTTTTGCTAATAATAACGTGTACTTCTGCTGGGGAGAAAGGTTCACTTTTTTTGAGTTTTTAGGTCTGTAGGGTTTTTCGTTTTTTGCTGTAATTACCAACACCACATGTCAGGAAGTGAATTATGAATATGTAATTAAAAAATAGATTTGAAAAAAGGTATGTTCTAGTTGTAGTACACAACAGACAAAAAATGATAATTTTAAATTTGGAAAAACACGCACGACACGATCATCCAAGTTTTTTAAAAAAAATTTAAAGGATTTTTTTCGTTTCTTCTCACGTTCCAAAAGGTAATAACATCGTCATCATCTGTTGGTGTCCATATAGGTATTTGCTAGATCTGTGTAATAAGAAACATGATGAAAGAAATAGTAATGTTTGTAGCAGTGTGAATGTATGTACTCCACCTTGAAGATAATCATGTGTGGTGTGTTGTATAGAGAGCGAAAAACGTGTTAAAAGCAGTAAACTAGCTGACAGTTCAATCTCTACATTAAAACTTGTAGGCAATAATTAATAGCAATTCATACAATGTGAACTGCGTGATTTTTACAAGACGTTTTCTTTTCCACGCTACTGTTATGTGTGAATGACTGCAGTTTTTAGTCTGAATGAGAAAATCCACACTTTACTTACTACTGTAACAAGCAGCAGTAGACGAGGTTTTTACTTACACTGCTTGTAAGACAGATTTAGAAGCAGTACAAACAGTACTTAGTAGTAGTAGCATTAACAACTTCTCTTTTTAGTTAATTTAGTAGTGAAATTACATCCGTAGAGACCCGCGTTATTATACTACTAATACTTACTTAAACATAGTAAAGCACCTTGTTACTACAGACCAAAAAAGTACTTCTGTGTTTGGCTCAATGGCAGAGCAGAGAAATGAATAATGTTTGTTTTTTTTTAGGCTTTTATGTTTAATTCGAGATTCATTGTGGAAGCTAGGCATGGAATTGAAAAATCAGAAAAAAACATGTTTTTAGGGCTAAAGAGGCCCTTTGTAGTTTTGTACTGTTATTATTGCTACTTTTTTTTTAAATGAATTGTTTTTTTTTATTTAAAAATCATTGATAACTATTTTTACACTGTCATAGTACGTATGACGATAAGTAAGACGATAGTATATAATAAACAAAATTACTGACTACTGAGTGTTACTGTTAGTGTTATGAATGTAATCACTTTTTCTTCTTTTCTTTTTTCGTGATATTAAGAGCCTTCTTTTCTTAATAATGTCAACCAGCAGCAAACTGAAGCAGAAAGTTAAACTGAATGATGATAATGCTCAAAATGACGACGACTACAGTGATGTACAATAAAGATGATGATGAACATGTCAGTTGTAATAATCATCATTTAGCTGTTGATGATAATGCTAGGTGCGTGTTACTTTTTTTGTTGATAGCGACGGTGATGATAATGATGCTGATGCTAAGGATGGTGGCGGTGGGGCAGGTTGAGGCGGTGGGGCCGGGTCGAGTACTCTGCTCCTGGGTGATGATGAAGATATACAGTACCCTTGATAATGGTAGATTCTACACATTGCTGTATCATCAGGGGCTCGAGATGTCGAGGTGTAGACAGGCGATAAAAAAGAATGGTATTTTTTCCGAATCCAGGAAGAAGATGGAACACGCATAATAATGTTCCGGGAAAATACTTGAACTACTATGACGGCGACGACGATTTCTTTTTAACTATTTTTAATATCTCCGTTATTTCGTTTTTTTGGGGTTTTTTTCTTTGATAATTTTGTTACAGACTTTTTGATAAAATGTAATAAAAAAAAATCTTTGCTATCTGTTTTCTCGTTTTTCCTTTTCTTCCTGAACTTCGGCAATCTCCGGTAATATGAAAGAGAAAAAGAGTGGAAGATAGAGCGAAAAGACTAAAGAGAGTGAGATAAATGGTAGAAGACAAGGAAAACTAAGGTGTGTATTTTTTTGACTGAAACAAAGCAAAAAAATCACAATTTAATGTAATATTTTTCCTCAGAATATTTTAAAAAATGATCAGAAAAAAATTAAATTACAAAAAAGTAGATCGTCTGCATTGCACGAATAAATTTAATAAATTCAATGACTGATGAAGATTGAAAGGTTTTTGTTTTGATTTTTAGATTTACAATCGGCAAGAAAAGTTCATTTCATATCAATGATGAAGGTGATTTTGCTTTTTGTAGTTAACAAAAACATAAAAAAAATAAAACTCAATAATTTCAACGTTATTAAGATTAATAGAAAAGGAGCTGTTGATGCTGCTAATGATGATGAAGTCTTTTTTAATCAGTAATAGTAATATTATTAGATGCCTTACTGATAAAATAGCAAATGTGAGTAGTAACATTAACAATTATAATAATAGCACTAGTAAAAATAGAAACATTGTAATAAAAATAGAATGTAAAACTAATTCATACATATAAAAAGAATTTATCCTAAGAAACTAATTTGGATGTAATCAGTATTATTTTCTTTAATTTTGTTTATTAGCTCAATTTAGCAATCTTAATAACAATGGATTATAAAAAAATACATCATTACTGGCGAAACAATTATTTTAATTATAAATGGCAGAAATTCACAAAAAGTAAATACAATTTGCATTTTGACTTAAGTAAAAACAAATATATAATTCTTATTTTGCTTACCAAACCACACAACTATATTCTGATATTGTTAATTTGTTCTGTAATTTGCACATTTTAGTTGGCACACAAATCATTAATTTTGCATAATAATTAATAGTTATGATTGTGCTTATTTATATATTAAAAAATATATAAAATAATTAAAGATTGAATAAAACAATAAACTATGTTTATTACACTTTCCTTTGAGGAGAGTGTTTAAACATTAAAGGAAGAATGTTACTAACACATATTCTTTAAATAAAAAGCTGCTATAATGAAGCAGGAAGCCAGACGGTTAGTAAAAATTGGCTAGAATAAAATTTGATATATAAAAGTTTGTATATGTGATGTAAAAGAACGGCCAAACTAAGTACTGATGGTTTATAAAAAGATATATTTGGTTTTCAAAAAGTTATAAAAAAAACAAGAGACTCAATCATATGGTCTCAAAACATGCCTAAATAAAGTTTGTAAACATCTGTGATTTAAAGAGATACATTTTCTATTTTTTAACCAATGGGGAAAGTAAGTCATGACTCTTCTATAACATTTCTGATTCAAATTGGAGACAGTATGTGTCTGTTTCAGAAGTTTGGTTTGTCTGACAGCAGAAGGGATTTGACTTTCACAGGCAAATATCATTGGCATTTACTAGGAGTTGAACTTAGTAAAAGAAAGCAGAAGAGTTTCAGCATTCACAAGACGGTGGTTGGTTCTGAGATCTGAACAAAAGAAAAACTAAAAACTGATTATGAAAAGAAAGGCTGAAAGAAAAAGTAACAAAGTAAAAAGGACTGAAAGAAGTAGACAGAAAGAAAAGGAAAAGAAAGTAGAAAGAAATTTCTACAAATTTAAAGGGATATACAATTATTTTTCTATAGTTGTTTCTGAAAGTTTGTCAAAACATTAAAGGTATTAACTCTGATTTTGAACATTTTATGAAAATATGAGATTTATCTAATTTTTGAACCTCTGTTTATAAAACTGAACTATTATCTAAAAGAAACCCAGTGATGCTTTTGCCGTGTCAACCTTCTCAACTCCTTTTGACAGTTAAATGAATAGAAGTAAGTAAACATTTTGTTGATAATAATTATAATTGTTTTTATAAGCCCAACAGAACTGGAGCTAGAACTTGTTTTTTAAAGAAATGCAGGGTGGCCTCAAACTTGTGCAATCAGTCAACTATTGTTTGCCATTTACATAGAAATCTTGGGAAAATTTAAGAAGCTAAGAAAATGGATTCCATATGAATTTAGGGAAACAAACATCAGTGTTCCGTTTTTTCTTTTTTTTTCTTTAATAGCTGAATAATGATGCTATGAATTTATATAAATTGATATTCTGCCCACCAAATTGACAGAAACTTTTGCATCAATCTAATATATGAAATAAGATATACTTGACAGAATATTTATAAAAATTGATTAAAAGTGTTATAGCTTTTTTGTTCTGCTACTTTCTATTGCAGGTATGCGAGTTGTGGGAGAGTGGTTTGGTAAATGCTTATAGGTAATCCAAATGGGTTTGGTTTTCAAAATTATGCTTTTACTAGTTTTCCTTCATCCAATTTTTATTTTTTGTGAATCAGTTCTTCAGGTGAGCTGTCAAAAAAACTGAATAAAAACAGCTTTAGATGAGAGTAAAAATGTTGCAACAAAAAGCAGGAAAACATAAGGAAATTTAGTCTTAAAACAACAAGTGTCTGATTTTGTTATTATATTTCAATGTTTATTAGTTTCCCACCTCAGAACATGATGATTGGGAGTGAATTTGTTCTTCTTCTTACCACCACCACCATTATTATTATTATTATTATTATTATTATTATTATTATATTTCCTTTGATTTCTGGCATATAATCATTTCTTTCCAGGTCCCCACCAGGGACCTACAGTCAGAAATGGTATCATGACATTTTCTGCTGTGCATTTTTTGAGGAAAAAAAACAACAAAAAAACAAACTTAAGATCATACACATTTTATATAGATAAAGCCCTTCATAAGGTTTGGGCTGTACATGTGAGTACAATTTTTCATTATTATTATTATTATTATTATTATTATTCACTTGTTAACAAAAAAGAGGTGAATTTTAGATACACTTCATGTCATCTTTGAATTTGAAGTATGTTTGCAATGCAGTTTTTACAATCTCATTTTGGCTGCTCTGATCATGTAGGATGTTTAGTAGAGAGCAGAAAAGGTAGTATAATTGGCAGAGATGCCAAGATGGATATATAGGGTGAATACAGCAGAACTTACCAATCTACCTGAAACAGATTTAAAAGGTTATCTGTGAAAAATGTTGCCTGGCATAGTTATTCAACAGTCAGATTTTTAGACAACTGTGGATATTTTTGAGTCAATTCAGAATTTGCATCAGCATGTAGTAACCTTCAACAATGTTAGTCTTGTTCTAATTGAATAGTTTCCAGTAAGTACTTTACATCTCTTATCACCAATAAATTATTATCTTTTTTATGTAATTCTAGTGATGTTACAGTAGTGGTCCCTTTGTCTATCCAGTTTTATTTACTTTTTGTGGTATCATACAGGTACTATTTTTATCCCCTGTAACAATAGTATTCAACCTTGTGGATGTGCACTTTAGAAAAATGTCTACATGTAAAAGTAATTTTAGTTGTCATCCAATTCTTGAATTCAGAGACTTTGCTGACTGCTACCAAATGACTCAGAACAATTAGACAAACAAGTGGACTGGCAGATCTAATATGAAACTAATAATAAAGCTTAAGTTTTAGGGTCCCTAATTCCAGTGGGGCCCCTAAAGCAACTTTTTTAATAAGTGAATTTTTCAACCAAATCAATTTTTTTTTCAAATGTTTGTTATTAAAATAAGGCCATTTTAGTGACAGAATCATAATCCAATGGGTTGAAGTAGCTAATGTTGGCCTTAGAATATGCTCTAATACTGATTTCATATGGCCTCAAAATTCCCCTGTAGTTGATCAAATTTCAAAATTTTCATGAAGTCTTGTAGTGCCCGAACTCCCAGCAGTACAAACTCATTCAGCTCACCTGAACCTATTCATAACCTACATTTTGGCAGTTGAATTCTTGAATCTATTACTGCTGGTTGCGAAGGGGCCTCCATATCTATTCAAGTTTCAGGGCTCCAAAAATGTAGGTCTGCCACTAGACAAGTTGAGTTTAAAAACTGCAGTATTTCTCAATTTGTTAGATCTGGACTAGATTCCATAATCAGAAATTATTATACACTGATTTACTCAGACTAACATCCTCATATTGGTTATTGTCTTCATAATATTTCTGCCATTGTACTCTCTGGCCTTCTTCAGATTATTCTGACAGTGGAATAAGAACAATCTACTCTATGGATTGAATAAAGGTTTTAGTTCAAAATTCATGAAAGATTAACAGCTGAAAGAGTGACAATAACAACAAAGATGAGAACACTAGTTTGAGTAAATCAGTGTATAATAATATTTTGTTATTCAAGCATTTATTAAAAATGTCTGACATAATTCATCCAGATCCATTTCTAGTAGTTGTCCAATTTGAGGCTTGTCAAATATTTCAATTTTTCATTTTGAGAACTTTAGGAAATAGCTCTAAGTTTTTATGCCTTCTTTTCAAAATGTGCATTAATTTGGCTGGAGTGCACCTCTCCACTGGCCACGAAATATAAATTCTTTTCTGATATTGTGAGTATTTTAATATGGGTGAAACAGAGCTATTATCTCTATGAACTGCATTGAAAAAACTTTTCAATGAAGTTTCTAGAACTTGCTCTAATATTCAGAAACATTTTACTTAATAACATAATAATCTACTAGCCATTACTCTGTTAGACATATACATAAAAACACCCATATTCTTGTAAGCATTGTTATTTATAGATTTATTTGTCAGCAAGAATACAGCTGTTTTCCTAAAATATAGAAAATGACAAAAATACTGATTATATGAGCTTTATATTAGCTTTTATGTTTTTAGATTATTTAAAATATTGTCAACATTGATATCATGTCCCATGTGGAGAATCACAAAAACATAATACAGACTTTAGGGACATCTTGTATTATATATTATATATAATATAAATAATATCTTATATATAAATTACAGTGTATTCCCCTTCTTCTCCCCCCAGCTATAGGTAAATAGCAGGACAGATCAGGTTCTATAGCCTTGGATGGCAACTGGTCTACGACAGAAAGAAATGGCAACCTGTTTCAGGAAAAAATCTGCCACGTCAGCAATGTATCAAAAGATACATGAGCACCTAAACACATGGCACATAACTGACTGTATGTCTGTTTGCGCATGTGTGTGTCCAAGCAACACCTCCACTCCCACTGGTCCAATTTCAATGATTCCAAAATCATTCAAAAGACCTAGAAAAGCTAGGCACAGGGGACGATTTTTGTTGAGCTCAGATTCAGGGTTGCCAGATTATGCGAGATTAAAAAATATATATATATATATATATATATATATATATATATATATATACTAGACATTATCATTGCATTCATTGCTCAAGGGAAGTAACTCTTATTTTCCTTTTGTATCCAATATTGCAGCTAGGTTAAAATTTTAAGCTAGCTATTGGGCAGCATTTCAGCTAGCTCCTGTGGAAGATTCTTGGTTTGGCTATCATCAAAATAGCTATGGATGAGTAGATGCAAAAGGCATCAATAAACTACAGAAGAACTCAAAATTGATCACTGCATTTTCAAGTATTGAATTAATATTTAAGCTTACCTTTTAAAAGTTCAATAATAATTCTTCTGCTGTCACATAATTTAAAGACAATTTGATGTATGTAGATCCTTATTTTCCATACAAACAATTATTTTTATTTCATGGGTAACAGAACAGGGGACAATTTATAAGATAAAATTAATATAGTGTAAAGATGGGAAAACAAAATTTAGAATTAGTTTAAAAGTTAAAGAAACATAATAGCTAATTAAGTAAAAACAATATTATAGAATCTATATGAATAAATGTGAAATTGGCGCTCAATTCTCCCACAAATTCTGATATTAAAAAGCCCCAGCTCTACTTTATAATAATTTGGAATTTACTTGATACACCGAGCCAGCCACCTTCCCCCTGCCCAACATACACACAGTCATGTTGTAACATGGTTGCAGGGGCTCGAGCAATTTTTGTTCCTAGCCTGTGTATACATGCCGGGGCTCCACACATTAAACCGACCCTGTGTCACAAACTGACCTTGTGGGGGTTGTTGAGTAAATACAATTTATCATGTTTCAGTTTGCATCACCCAGGTTAGGAACAAAATTGTCCTGAACCCCTGCAACCGTTGGTTGTGCTGGCCTCAGTGCAAGCACCGGCCCCTCTCTCTCTGGTGCAATGAGAGGATACGGCCTCAGTCAGCTGTTCCCCAGGGCTGGGCACCTCTCAGTATAATTTTCCTCAGTTGCAACTCTGTCCTTCAACAGAGCCTTGAGTGCCCTCTACCCAAAAACAGAGACACAACTGAGAGATGATAAATAGATGTGTTACAAAATACTCGAGACTAAGTATTTACTCAACCCCCACAAGATCAAGTTGTGACACAAGGTCAGTTTAATGTGCAGAGCCCAAACGTGTACATTTGAGCAAAGAACAAAAATTCCCTAACCGTGACAACAATCAGCCTTGGTGCGTCCCTTTCTCTAGTCCAATGAGAGGGCATCGCCTCAGGCAGCTGTTCCCCATTGCCGGCACCTCTCAGTATAATTTTCCTCAGTGGCAACACTGTCCTAGTACAGAGTAGCCCTGAGTGCACACTGCCCAAAGACAGAGATGCAACCGAGAGATGATAAGTAATGTTTTAGAAACTCCTCAAGAGGAATTTACACATGGTATTTAATCTGTCTCCCCACTGAAACGAATTGTGACATAAGGTCTTTCTTAAGGTGGGGGACCTGAGTGTGAACAACCAGGCAAGGAACAAAAATTGCCCACATGCCCCACAACTGTTGATTGTGCTGGCCTCGGTGCAAACACCGATCATTCTCTCTGGTGTCATGAGAGGGTGCAGGCTTGGGTAGCTGTTCCCCAGGGCTGGGCACCTCTCAGTATAATTTTTGTCAGTTGCCACAGAGTAGCCCATGAGCGCACAATGCCCAAAGACAGAGACGCAACTGAGAGATGATAAAGAAATGTGTTACAAATCACTCCAAAAGTAATTTACACACAGTATTTACACTGTCCCCCACTAGGACAAGATGTGACACATGGTCTTTTTTTAGGTGGGGACCAGAGCTGTTCCCCAGGTCTGGGCACCTCAGTATAATTTTCCTCAGTTGCCACACTGTCCTTTGACAGAGTAGCCCCTGAGCACACTCTGCCCAAACAGAGAGACGTACTTGAGAGATGATATGTAATGTGTTAGAAACTCCTCAAGAGGAATTTACACACGGTATTTAACTGTCTCCCCACTGAGACAAGATGTGACACAACGACTTTTTTAAGGTGGGGGACGTGAGTGCGAACACCTAGGCAAAGAACAAAAATTGCCCACGGCCTCCGCAACAGTCAGCTGTGCTGTCCTCAATGTGAACACCGATCATTCTCACTGGTGCCATGAGAGGGCACTGCCTCAGACAGCTGTTCCTCAGGGCTGAGCACCTCTCAGTTTGATTTTCTCAGTTGCTACTCTGTTCTCTGAGCACAGTCTGCCCAAACACAGAGACGTAACTAAGAGATGATAAGTAATGTGTTAGAAACTACTCGAAAGAGTAATTTACAGATGGTATTTACTCTATCTCCCCACTGAGGCGAGATGTGACGAAAGGTCTTTTTTAAGGTGGGGACCCGAGCATAAACACCTGAGCAAGGAACAAAATTGCCCACAGCCCCCACAACCGTAGGTTGTGCTGGCCTCAGTGCAAGCATTGATCCCTCTCTCAGGGGTGTAGCCTCAGGCAGCTGTTCTCCAGGGCTCAGTTGCAAATCTGTCCTTTGACAGAGTAGACCCTGAGTGCACTCTGCCCAAAGAACAGAGACGTAACTGAGAGATGATAAATAAACATGTTACAAATCATTCCAAAGATTAATTTGTATTTACTCCCCACCACAAGGTCTATTTTTAGGTGGGAACCCAAGCACGTACGCCTGGGACAGGGACAAAAATTTCCCTCAGCCCCGTAACCATCGGCTGTGCTGGTCTCGATGCATACACTGATTCTTCTCTCTAGTGTAATGAGAAGACACAGCCTCTGGCAGCTGTTCCCTTAGGGCAGGCACCTCTCAGTATAATTTTCCTCATTTGTGACTCTGTCCTTTGATGGAGCTGCACCTGAGTGCACTCTGCCCAAAGACAGAAACCCAATTGAAAGATGATTTGTAATGTGTTAGAAACTACTCAAACGAGTAATTTACACACGGTATTTACTCTGTCTCCCCACTAGGACGAGATGTGACACAAGGTCTATTTTTTGGTGAGGACCTGAGCGCATATACCTGGGCAAGGAACAAAAAATTCCACGAGCCTCTGCAACCATCCGTTGCGCTGGCCTCGGTGCAAGCACCGATCCCTCCCTCTATTACAATAGGAGTGCACTGTCTTGGGCAGCTGTTCCCCAGGGCCAGCACCTCTCATTATAATTTTCCTTATTTGTGACTTTGTCCTTTGACAGAGTTGCCCCTGAGCACACTGTGCCCAAAGACAGAGACACAACTGAGAGATGATAAGTAGATGTGAAATTACTCCAAAGAGTAATTTACACATGGTATTTACTCTGTCCCTCCACCAGGATGAGATGAGGCACAAGGTTTATTTTTAGGTGGGGACCTGAGCGCGTATGCTGAGGACAGTGAAAAAAAATTCCTCACAGCCCCCACAACCATCAGTTGCGCATGCCTCGGTGCAAGCATCGATCCCTCCCTCTCGTGCAATGGGATGGTGCTGCCTCAGTCAGCTGTTGCACAGAGCTTGGGCACCTCTTCATTATTATTTTCCAGTTGCCCCTCTGTCCTTTAACAGAGAAGCCCCTGAGTGCACTCTGTCAAGGACAGAGTTGCAACTGAGAGATGATAAATAAACATGTACAAATTACTCAAAAAGAGTAAGGTACACATAGTATTTTCTCTGTCCCCCCACTTGGACAAGATGTGACACAAGAACTATTTTTAGGTGGGGACCCAAGAGCGTACACCCAAAATATGAACAAAAATTCCCCTCAGTCCCCGAAGCCGTCGGCTGTACTGGCCTCAGGCTGAGCACCAATCTCTCCCTCTGGTGCAATGGGAGAGAGCGGCCTCGGGCAGCTGTTCCCCAGGGCTGGGCACCTCTTCAGTATAATTTTCTCAGTTGCCCCTGTGTCCTTTGATAGAGATGCCCCTGAGTGCACTCTGTCCAAGGGCAGAGACACAACTGAGAGATGATAAATAGACGTGAACCTACTCAAAAAGAGTAAGTATTTATTCTGCCCCCCCCCCACTAGGATGAGATATGACACAAGGTCTATTTTTAGGTGGGGACCCGAGCACGTACACCTGTGACAGGAACAAAAATTCCCCTTAGCCCCGACAACCGTTGATAGCGCTAGCATCGGTGCAAGCACGAATCCCTCCCTCTGGTGCAATGGGAGGGCATGGCCTCGGGCAGCTGTTCCCCAGTGCTGGGCACCTCTCAGTATAATTTTCTCAGTTGCCTCTCTGTCCTTTGACAGAGAAGCCCCTGAGTGCACTCTGCCCAAAGACAGAGACACAACTGAGAGATGATAAGTAGATGTGTAACTACTCAAAAACAGTAGAAATTTACTCAACACCCAACGAGGT
Source organism: Acanthosepion pharaonis (assembly GCA_903632075.3). Lineage (NCBI taxonomy): Eukaryota > Metazoa > Mollusca > Cephalopoda > Sepiida > Sepiidae > Acanthosepion > Acanthosepion pharaonis. The sequence continues at coordinate 41,754 of CAHIKZ030001201.1, forward strand.
CAGGTTGTGACACAAGGTCGGTTTAATGTGGGGAGCCTGAGTGCGTACAACCCGGCAAGGAACAAAATTCCCTGAGCCCCCGCAACTGTCAGTTACACTGGCCTCCAAGGACAGAGACACAACTGAGAGATGATAAATAGATGTGTACTTACTCAAAAAGAGTAAGGTACGCACCAAATGCTCAATGTCTGCATTATATATTATCTACCTCTAGGCAATATCACTCTTCATGGTTTAACTAATTTGCAAATTGTTTGAAAAAATGTTTAATTCATTAATTTACTGTCCTTCATTACTATTCTTTTATTCAAGGTTTGTTTTGATTTTCACATCAAAAATAGTTATGTTTTGGAATATTGTCTTGTATAGTGCAGAAAAGTGTTTGAAATTTGCATTTTACTTTGCCTCCAACAAGTTGGCATCTATTTGTAAAACTTTCCTTAACTGTAATAAGCCAATTTATGAATAATATGTTCATTTAAAATTTTTGTTTCAAAGATTTCAAGTAGTGAATATATCTTACTTTGGGAAGCGATAGCAAGCGGGCACAGCCTGCTAGTGAAATATAATATATATCATAATTATATGAAATATAATATTTTCATTTTAATACTAATCTTTTGACATCCAAATTAATGACTTATCCCAAGTATTATAAAATTTCAGTTGTGTTGATGACTAAATTTTAGGTGTAGCCCCAAGCTGGACCTGAATGAATTGCAAATCAATCAACTATCATATTCATCCTTGAAGCTTTGAAGCATTTTTGTTTTTAGTTGTATATTTATTGACTGTAAACATTATTTTGGACTATTCTTCTCATGGTGTAATTATACAGTTTGCTGCATAATTTATTTTTTCCTTTCTTTGTAAGTTGGCTTTTCATTAGATGTATAATAACTGATCTGGGTTAACATGATTATTTGTACTGCTAGAACAAAAGGGTGTCATTAATTAATCTTCTACCTATGGGTTTTATCTATATGCTTATTTATACATTCCTGACTACACAACACCTGAACAACTTTCAATAATCTGATGAAAAAATCTCTTTGCAAAAACTTAACATATACAGTGAGATGTAAAATTATCAGTATAGATACAATTTTATTTAGAATAATATAATTCATTTTTTCAGGCACTGAAACAGACAATTTATATATATATATATATATATATATATATATATATATATATATATATATATATATTACAGGCAAAAATGTTTGAGACCACTTTTCATTTCTTTAAAAACCCACCTTAAAATGAGATACTTTTGTTAAGTAAAAGATAAAATTTCAATAACTATTTTGTAGTCACTTTTATTTTTCAGTCTTTTCTCCAGGCTCCTCTTACTACCAAAACGTTCATCTGTCCACAATACATTTTGCTAAATTGGGGAGCCTGAGCGCATACACCCCGATATATTCTCGCCATCTGACAAGAATGTCATTTGGAACTCTGAGTAACTCTTTGCCATTCTGAGTTAGTAAAGGAGTTTCCAGAGAGGAAGTTGGCCCATAAACTACTCATAACAAGCTATGCAGAAATTTTGTATTGTTAAATTCGGATGCAGATTGAATCTATACTGAACATTTTACTTCACCTCCTTGTACAAGGTTTCATTCTTACTCATTTCTGGTCCTCCTCTAAGCACTCTGGGTAGTGCTAGATTATTTTCATTCAATAGCATCTGAAGTTCTTCATCATTTTCATCAAAAAAGTATTGATGTTTTCTTTCACCTAAACATAGAACATCATTGGAGATGCCATAAACAGATGATTTGAACTCTTCCCAAGAATCATTGCATTGAATGTTATCTATTCTCTTCATTAGCTCCTCCTTAATAACATACTCTTTCAGATGAGCCATATTCTATTCCTTCAAAATGGTTACACACTTAGTTCTTACTCTCAGTTTTATAAGAAATACTTTTGATTGAACAAGACAATGGTCAGTCCATTTAGCTTCCTGCACTTTTTAACTCCATGCTTTTCACTTGCATCCTGTATTCTCTAATACTTGTCAACACAAACATTGAAGTAATCAAGTATGAAAAATTTATCAGTATGAGGGATCTTGTGGACATGCTCATTTAGTGAGAGATAAAACACAATTTTTTCATCTTCAGTACATCTAGTTGGAGTGTAGGCACTCACTAAAATAATAAATATGTTGTTACAGTCTTATTGATATTAGGTGATCACTAAATCTACATGGAATTCTCCCATCTTAGGCACTATGGAATTCTTCACTACAAGCATTACATCAGTTTTCCTCTTACACCCTTCTGCTTTTTTACTCCAATAAAAGATGTAGCTACCATATTATTCTGTGAAGTACCTTTCTCCCTCCAAATAGTCTTGTTTCAAACAAGGCCATTACATTGACATTGTATCACTGTAGCTCTTTTGCTACAAATGCTGAGCTTCGTTCAGGTTGTGTTCTACTGGCTTCAGAATCTAGAAACATCAAGATATTCAGCAACCAATATTCAAAGGGTTAAACTTTTTTGCTGTAGCTGGATGACAACTGAACCTAGACTGAGGTAAACTGGTATACCTACTAGGCTAAACTCTTTCACTATTTATTCCAGAGACTTTATTACCATTAGTCTGCAAGTTTTCATAAGTCTTTTGAGATGTTAAAAGAGATCAAGCAATACCTTTGTAAGTGCAAAAATCTTGTCTTTCCAATCCTTTGATTAACTTAAACACATTTCCTCACAGGTTTTTTAATGTACATTTCATTTTTCAAGTCGTTTCCACTATGAAATTTATTTTTCACACTCCTTTTCTTAAAAAAATTTCCGTTTCAAGGATCTTATTCATAATGAGCTTTTCCAGGCAAAGGTCAGCCCTAATACATATTTGTCTTATATGTATTATCATTAAAAAGCCTTTCTTTTTTTTACATGTTTATCCTTAATGAGTTTTCATTTTCAAAAGTTTTCTCCTTAATGATCCTTCTTTTTTAAATTTCTTAACGTCTTTTTACTTTCAAATGCCTTATCCAAAATGAATTTTCCTTATTCATTCTCATTGAAACTTTCCATCTTATTCTTAAGTAGTCTTTTGACTTAAATGTCTTGATGAGTTCTTAATTTATTTTATTTTTTAGTGTCCTATCTTTGAAATATTTCCTTTCACCCATGTCATCCTTCAAAGAGTCTTTCCAATCACGTCTTATCTTTAACATGCTTTTCCAGGTATCCTTAGAGTGATTTTCATCTTACACATCTTTCAAACTTTATTTTCACAGTTCTTATCTTTACCGAATCTTCCTTTTCATATGTCTTATCCTTATCAGTCATTTCATTTTGCTGTAAGGCTTATTTTTCACATACCTATTCATAATGGACCTTTTCTTCCCCTGTCTTACCAAGTTACCATTAACTAATTTTTCTTTTTAAACATTTTATTTTTAAAGAGTCTTTCTGTTTACGCATCTTACATTCTCATTTTTTTTTCACAGTTCTATCTGAAATATGCCTTTCGTTTTGCACACCTTATCCTCAGAAAGTCTTTCTATTCACATGTCTTATCCTTTCTGTGTTCTATTCAACAATCAGCCAGACTCATTCCAAAACTAATAAATAAAATTCCTTGTTTTTTTTATGTGGCATTGCTGTTGACACTGCCTCTAGCTAATATTTAAACAACAGTTCACGCCAAAATTAGGTCTCTACTTTCTCTCTTTTAATCAATAAATAAATGTCTAGGGAGCTCTCTGTGATAAGGGGTGTCTATCAATCATCATCAAAGATCAATTTCTTTAAATTCATTCTGCCTTAGTAAGAAAGCTTTGTACCTTCACAAATACACACCCCATTAGTATTGAGCATTTATTATTATGAAATTTAAATTTTGATTTTTTACGAACAACTTTATTCTTCCTTTCAGAAATTTATTGAAATGTTGTTTCCTAGTTAAAATGGTGTTTCCTTTTCCTAATTAGCCTTATTGCATTAGAGAATTTTGCCTAAAGCTTATTTGCCATTTTTCCATTGATTTTCATGCATTTTAGTTTTTGTTAAAGACTGTGGGGTCACTCATATGATACCAGCAGGGAGGGTCTTGTATTCACAGGAATAAAAAACATACAAAGAAATAACACTAAAAGCATGTTAAATTGTACTGGTGTGTGTGTGTATTTTAGTTATATGTGTTTTAATGTTATGCGATAAAGGAAGAAAGTCACTTTGTCTTATGACAAGCAAGGTGCCGAGAAGAGGAAATGGACGTCTTGACGTCTTTGAAGGTCGATAGCAAAGAGAGTTCGGCGTTTATTTTCGTGAAGAATCCGTTTCTCAAGCAGGAAATTTGGGCGAACTTATTATTTTGGTTTTATTTATTTTATTTTAAACAAAGTTATTATTATTATTACTATTATTAATAATAATAATAATGATGATGTTCCAACAAGACATTGCTTTTCGTAAATGCCATATCTTTGGGATTAATAGATTTTATCGCTGAATTTATAATTATAGTATAGCCCAAATAAAAAATAATATTAAAAAAAGACAATGGTAAAGTAAACTCTGATGGAAGATATATAATCCTAAAAATTGCATGAGTTACGTTGAACACTTCCACCGTCAACCAAAACTGACATAAAACAGACACATTGATTGGTTAGCATATATCAATCACTACACTCCTAAAATAACTGGAATACAAGATTCGCGCCAACTTCAAGAACTCTCTCTCTCTCTCTCTCTCTCTCTCTCTCTCTCTCTCTCTCTTCTTCAAGGCGTGGAAAGGAAGCTAGTCATACTGGTTTATCTCATGACCACCAAGTTGAAGCAAAAAGATTCCATGTGGACGTGACTCTATGGAATATTAGACTATCAAGTTTTAATGAAAAAAAAAACACACACACACATGGAAATGAAAAGAATCATATTGAAACCACCCTACACATACCAAGTTGGAGAGAAAAGAAACCCAGCAAAGGAATTGCCATTTTTTTTTCACGTCCAGTGACAATATAACCGACCTCACTACACAGTCTTGTATTATCTCCTTAAATAATTAATATGGTAAAACTAGCCAGCCTTCGAAAGGATGGACGCAACAGGGCTCCAGTTAACGGTCGGAACCAAAGCAAACATTGAATATCTTGTATAGCTTATCCGCCTAACTGAATGAACCAGGAGAGAACTTTTCCACGGATCTATCCACAAGCCAACAAGTTTACATTGGTTAATTCTGGCCCCTATCACGATATCATAAAAATCACCTCCTTTATTGACCTCCACAGTTTCGGTATTAGTACTACAAGAGTGTAAACAGAATGCCTGGCTGAGGTGATGGCGCCAGGTAGGGCTCAGTTTATCCTCAACCTGCGCAAGAAGGTCTCCAACACAAAGACATGAACGGAAGCGGATAACCTTGACGAACAAATCGGAACAACAAGATAAACTTCGATCTTACTTCAATCACAATATTTGAATTTTCCCTGATTCATAATCATTCAGTATGAGAGTCATTTTTAATCGTGACTTAACGCGTCTTCCATCATTTTCCATATCACCCGATACGCCCAGGCCAATCCATGTAACTGTTCACGGTCGCTGACCATTTCAAAATTCTGAAGACTCAAGTTCTTGAAATTCTGCGGTTGATTTTTTTTTCCAAGTATGCATGGGTCGATATGACAGATATATTCTCTTGACATTTTTCTATATTCCTCCTTCTGAATGGTTGCTCCTCGTCGGAGCTTCTGACAGAGGGGCTGCGGTGTCTTTTTGATTTTGTAAGCTAAAGGGAAAATGGTAAAGCGAGGTTCAAAGAAGTGGTTGCATGATAGGTACACATATGTAACAGGTGATTGTGAAATATATGAGGGTGATGAAACAAGTCACGCTGGACTTGCTTTTTTCTTTCTTTTTTAATGTCTCTGCGACCAAAGAAGCGGCAATCTGGTCTATAGCATGTCTTGGGTGCTACTTCTTTAGTCTTCACCGGTAGTGGAGAAGTTGGTATTGCAGAAGAAAAAGTTTCTGCAACAACCTTGTTCCAATAGGTTTCTCTCTGCCTCAACCTCGTCTTCCTGCTCTTTCTGTACAACTACCACTCTCCTTCAGATCCCCTCGGTGTTGCCCCAATCTTTTTTGGTGATGAAGTTGTTTTGAGAAATCGTAAGAATCAAGATGAATCTGGCCGGCTAAACAGTTTGCCCTAAAATGTAAGCTTTAAGGAGTTGAACAAACTAGCCATGTTACCAGCATATCGACTATCGACATCCAAATAGATGGCAATGGAGCATCAACAAGTTTTAAGTAAATATTCCATGCTTGTTGCATTTTTAAATCTTTTCCTTTTCTTCTTCTTTTTTTTTTTTTTTTTGTTCTTTTCTAATTGGTACATCCTTTTGTGATTTTGTTCCATAATTTTTTCTTTTTTAATTTCTTTCTTTCGTTGCGGACGTATGATGAACCTGTTTTAGGTCGGAAAACACGTGTCTCCAGGTATATTTATCCAACAACAATATGGCGGACTCAGAATATGAGTCCGGATAATAAAATAAAAACGTAAGAAACTATATATAAACAAACTATACTGTATGTATTAACAAAACAAAGGTATACATAGACAATTGAAGATTGTTGCGTGTGATAAAACAATGAACATTTAAACCATTGAATTGTTTGAGTGTGTGAAGTTGTGAAAGTGAAGAGAAAGGTGCTGGAGCGCATGCGTGCATGTGTGTACGTGCGTGGGTATTCTCCAGTGGGGAAAGCGTTTTTTCTCTTTCGACTTACATCTTACCATCCCTTAGTGAAATAGGAAAAAAAGGCGATGGCAGTGAATGATACTCCTATTTATAGGCTTAAGGTACGTCCTCTAGTGGCTTTTTTTTTTTTTAGGAAAGTGAGGTAACTCCACACCTCTTATATCTTGGTGGTTTTTCTTCATTTTCCTTTGTATTTATTTATTTTTACTTTTTTCTTTTTGGCTATTTTTCTGAACCCTTCTTTATCGTCTATTAAAAAATAGAAAGAAAAATAAATAAAAACAAACCTACTCTGCATGAGCGGTTGTTGGTTGTGCCAACCCGGATAAATCCAGTCTAGTACAGTCTAATAAATATTCTTTTTATCTCTGAAAATAAAAAGAAATTAAAACACTAGTGAAAATGACAGGCGGTTGGTCTCACCCTACGTCCGAACATCAACGCAAGTAGAGAATGGTACACATCTGTTCTGTCTTTTTCTGTAGCTATTTATCGGGGCAAGGTCGCTCACAGAAGCTTACTTTTGAAAGACGCGGACGTCATTGCTATTTTTAAAAAATCTTTACACCCTACACAAAGCAATAAAGCCACTAAGAAGCAAGGAATTACTAGGTGTTGGTAAATATGAGAAAAAAATTACACTATTAAGGAGAGAACAATAAAAGAACAAGAATTAAGAAGACAGAAAATAACGATTTACATTGCATTTAAATTTTTGAAGATCAAAGTTGACTGGGGAGCAAAAAATCGGAAGAGAGCTCCACGGGTGAGAAGTGCGATAGAAGAAACTATTAGCATAGAACTTGCGGTTACATCGAGTCATTTCAACTGTAAAATGATGAGAACTTTCTGCCTCTCCCGATTCGAACTCCACCGACTTATTTTATGCAATCCTATTCATAACGCACTTTTTTTTCATACTACAGTGTAACCCGGATATAAGAGAGTTGTCGGGACCGGAGAAGAAGTCTCTTATATCCGGGTTTCTCTTATATCCGGGTTTGGTCTATTTTGTTTAGGCAACACAGGCTCTAATTTGGGACCAGAGAAAATCTCTCTTATACCCGGGCTTCTCTTATATCCGGGTTACACTGTATTTATCCAAATTTTCCATTCACAATTCTTATGCTTAAAGACAGAGTCTTTTGTTTCCCACGTCTGATCCTATACGAAGTTTATTACCCACAGTCTTTTTTGTAACATGATTCTTTTTCGTACTAGTTATTATCAGCACGTTTCTCTATTCACATTCCTATGTTAAACGAACCTTTCGTTTTATTTACACGTGTTATCCTTTAACATGCATATTTCGCGCTTGTTATCCTTACTAAGACTTTACTACCGTATGTCTTCTTATCTTTAACTTGTTTTTCTTTTCACACGTCTAATTTTTAATTAGCCTTTCTCTCAGGTCCTCTTCTTAACTAGTCTTTTCTTTCACACGCCATATCGTTAACTAGCTGTTTTGTGTCACACTGCTTATTTTTATCGGGTGTTTTCATTACTTTGTTTTGCCCGTGGTTTTTATTTTGTACGTCTTATCATGAACAAGCTTTTTTGTTCCTAGGTCTTACCTTTTACGATCTTTTCCTTTCTCAGTTCGAATACTTAACAAGGTTTTACATCCACACGTCATATTCTGATACACTTCGTATCTTAACAACATTTCTGTTTCACACTTCTTATTTTTAACAACGCCTTTCCTATCCTATGCCTTTATCCTTCACTAACCCATAATAAATCTCTAGACCATCCATAAACACACTGGGTTTCTTTTAAATGCAGTTCATGATACAAAAATGATGAGTTAACAATGTTATCCATTTTATTATTAATTACACATTTGAATTAATTTGTATTTAAAAACGGTAAAAGAAGCTTTATTGTTCCAATGAGGCTTCATAGTTAACACATTGCGTGGAAATTTGGAGGAATAATTTAAAAGAGGTATAGACTTTTTCAGAATAATAAGTATATTTTTTTTACTAATTATTAATTAAGAATAAGTACAAAAGTTTCCGGTCCGAAAACGAATGAAAAGCACCAAAAATGCCTTAATGCAAATATATCCTGATTTAAAGTATGAAAATGAATTATTTTACGACATCAATAGATATATGTTTTATATCTTTACATTTATCTTCCATAAAATGTAATTTGAATACAAAATTAATAATTAATGCTAAAGACGGTTAAAGAAGGTTTAATGTTCTACTGGGCTTCATGGTATTGCGCGAAAATTTGGAGTAATAGCTGTTATAGACAAGCGTATGGTTGCAAGAAAGAAATACAACAACAGTAGAAATAGATTTACGTGGTTTATTTCAACAGGAACGTAAGGGTTTAGGACAGCTACCTTGGTGTGGTAAAGTTCATAAGCCGGCTTTCGGATCTAGGTCGATCTCTCATAGTAGTTCACACATGTCGACAGTGGTTGACGCTCTCTTGCTGACAGCTGCTAAACGTGACCGGTCTCCTTTGTGGCCACCTGTTGACAATATTCAGTCACCCCCCCACGAGGGTGTCATGTGGCACAAGGCCTTTTTAACGTGGGCATCCCGAGCCATTAGGCTCGGCCAAAAAATAGCCCATTTGAACCCGTATAAACGGGTTCTGGGCCGGTTTTACCTCCCCGAAGGAGACTCCACCCTTCGGCGCAGCCTCCCTCGGGCTCCTCCCGCCCGCAGGAAGAGAGTTGAACCGAACAATCGCTCAAGAGTTGAGCGAATGACCCTGCTGACTGCTGCTGAACTTCCCTGTGACCCCTTTTATAGCGTTTTTTAATGGCTTAACAGGCTCGAGAAACGAAGCGAGTATAATTAGGAGGGAAGCATTTTTATTGGACGAAAAATAGAGCACTTTAATTATTATTTTATTTTTCGACCGGAACACGTGTGTCGGAAACATTTGTAAAGAAAGTTAATGGTCATTTTGTGACGGGGCTTTGTCCCGTTCACATCCGGTTCTCGCTCTTGAGTATTTGCCTGTAAATCAGCCGAGATATGTCATTTTATTTTATAACATAGCTTAAAACAGGTGTAGTCTTTTTTAAAATGATATATAAAGTATATTTTTATTCTTATTCTTTCTTCGCATTTATTTCAAAATACGTAACGGCAGCAAATCAGCGTGCATCTTTTTATTTACCATCAAGTCATGTAACATATATAGCCTCTTCACCTTTCAAGTAGTTGTTTATTAAAAAAAAGTTCTAATGTAGTGTAGCGAAAGTTATAAATATCTGCTGTGTTATGCATAATTAAATTTATTTAATAATGTTGTTATAATGCATTATGAGGGTTTATTATATTTCACACCCATAATAGTTGGAATGTAATATGCAAGTGTTTGTTTATATACGCGGATTGATATAAGAATCTGTATCAAAAATAAATATCGAATTTCCTAATCAAATTGCCATAAAAACAGAAAAAACGGCTCTAACTTGAGGACCGTTTGTTTAATTTAATGAAATTTGGCACTGCACACGGCAGGAGTTCAAGGTACAACATACTCCTAAATTGGTTAGGGTATTATATAAGCTGTATCTCTTAAACACACATTCATACATACAAGATTAGAGTTTTTTTAGTATTATACAGATATATTTTAGGAACATCTCCATTGATACGTCTTATTTACTACGAGGCTTTCCACCCAAAAGTTTTAACAAAAATGAGTTATCTGTTTTACAAATATTACCCCAATAATGCTCATTTTTCCTAACGCCATTCTTAACAATTACTTCATTTTGCGCGTCTTGTCTTTGTTTGAAGCGTGTTATTCATAATGATCCTTTCTTTTCACACATCTTATCCCTAACAAACCTTTCCTTTCTGACGTTTTATATTTAACGAACGATTTATTTGAAATGTCTTATCGCAAGTGAACCTTTCTTTTCAGAGGTCCTATTCTTTACAAGCCTTTTGTTTGACATGAGAGCTTTTCATATCACAGATCTTATTCTTAACGAGTCTTTTGTTTGAAACATGTCATCTTTAACGAGGTTTTCTTTTCAAGTCCATTGCCATTAACGATCCTTTCATGTTATACGTCTTATCTATGGTGATTGCTCATATAGAAACAAATAAAAATTAGTGTCAAATTCCGTTCTCATGATTGGTGGAAAATAATCCAAGAGTGAGGTTTTTTTCAGAACGTTGCTTTTTGTATTACCCTGAGCCAGAAGCAGCGTCGCCATAATCAAGGCTCAGAACCAAGGCTTATAAAAAAAATTGCATCCGAATTCCACATTGGTTGATTATGTATTTGCCTGTAGGTATTGGTAAGGGGCAGAGGTTTGTATTTTTTTTCCGATTTTTTTATATGTCTTTAACTAGCATTATTTTAGATATCCTATCCTTAAGTAGACTTTTATTTCACATGGCTTATTCATAAAAAGGTTTACTTTTGGTAGGGATTACCTAAATATTCATAAGTTTTATCCTCTACGAGCTTTTTGTTTCACACGTCTTATCCTAAACAAAACTTTCATTTCAGGCGTATTTCCCTAGACAAGTCTTTCATATTTCTTTCCCATAACGAGCTTTTCCATTGATATGTCTTATCCTTGTAGCAGATCGTGGGTTTACGTGTTGGTAAATTATGAACACGTGTATGGCTCAAAGTCCACTACAAGAATATGACGGACTCAAGTTGAGTCCAACCAAAGAAATGTAAAGAAAACAAACAAGGCCGATATATATGTAGAAACAAGCATATGTATTAAACAACAAAATTTACAATGGACAAATACATTATCATGTGTGTTTGTGCGTGAATGTAAAGAGTTCGTGTTTTGATGAATGTTCGTACGTACGTGTATGTGTGTGTGTGTGTGTGTGTGTGTGTGTGTGTGTGTGTGTGTGTGTGTGTGTGTGTGTGTTTCATGGCGTTCTCCCACAAGTGGGCAAAACGCAAATCTCTGCGAGAGATCACATTTTTTATATGTGTCCGCTGAAATGCAGAGTAAAAAGTTCCTCTAAATGTTCTGGAATACTTCTTGATAAATCCAAAATAGATTTTGATCAAAATATCCTTTGTGTGAGTTTCTAAATGTCATATAGAATCTATTGTGAAATTACTACACATTGTCTTCCAGGGGATTTCTTTGAACATCCTAGTGTTGGTTTTGTATAAAACAAGAAACGTTAAAAATCCCTCATTCGCTTCTTTCTCTGTTTAGCCACAAAATTTGATAGTAAGAAAACATGTCTCATTTCCACTCCTGGGGTCTTATGAATCGTCAGCAAACTATGAGTTACAAAGAATATAATATGATCACTACACTATCTTCTGTTAAAAAATCTTCATGAGACTAGAATGAGATCTCCACTATAATCTATCACAAATAAATATATTTCTTTCTTTCTCTCTCTCTCTCTCTCTCTCTCTCTCTCTCTCTCTCTCTCTATCTATCTATCTATCTATCTATCTCTCTCTCTCTGCAACACAAGAAATCATCCTTCTTCAACAAACTGGTCAAAGCTGCTACAAACTGGTAACCTAATGCTATCAAACTTAGAATTCAGTTTAACTGTGTTGTAAATTTATTGAAAATTAAAACCAATATCCTATTGTGCAAGAAATTAATAATTAATTTGATATATTTAGTCTATCAAATTTACAAATACGTTAAATTACTCTATTTTTTAATTAGGATAAAAATGAATCTTGTAAATAACCTCTACCTGCCTAAATTTCATTTCAAAAAAGCAAAACTTGTATATAAATTTTATGTGATTTAAAATTTACAACAAAAGTTTATAAAATTCTTTGTTGTTTGAGTTATTTTCTAATAAATGAATCTTATGTGTGTCTATGGAATTTACAGGAAAGTAAAAGTTACATTTACACAGAATGTTACTCTCTCTGAAGTGTACACTGCTTTCATTCATTGTAGTTTAGTACCTTATAAATAGAAACTTGAGCCGCTTCCGACATATTTTATACATTAAAAAGTAAAATTAAATCTCCTATGTATTGATTTCATTCGGACATTTTCAACGACATTAAAAATTTACTTTGGTTGCACTAAGAATCTTTCTTTTTCTTTGCTATAAAATAAACTGTGGGGAATTGACTGTGGAGTATTAACACCAAAACTAGTTTAAAACAAACCAGAATAATTTGAAGACTTCCTGTTTATCTCAGCTTGGAATTTGTTTTGAGTTCTATTGACAATGGTTTCATGCTTGTCATGTTGCTATGAAGCATCTCAGAACTGTTGGTACCTATAACTACTTTAGGAAGTTAACATCCTTTTCACTTGACAAAAGTTTCTTTGTAAATTAGCACATCAACATATGACACTTAACTTTTCAACATGAACAGACATTTTCTTTAACAATATGTGTAGCATCAGATTTACCAGTTTCAATAAAATGGTTTACTTAAGACCAAAGTTTTTAGAAAAATTAAATCTTAAAGATATTTTTATTTTGATGTTAAACTCTTGGCGTTTGAAATTACTCATAACTAAAAAGATCTTTTCTTTGTCAGAATTTGTTCACGTTTTACACTAAACAATAGATCATTTACTGTAAAAAAAGAAAAGGACTGGATCCACCAAACTTTTTAAATAGTGTATTTATATTTAGGATTAGTACAAGTGAATAATACATTTAACTGAAAGAGACATAGAATTAAAATGTGTTATTTACACTTTATAGTTGTTTGTCTATTTACCAAATTATAGGGGAAAATATTCTTCAGGAATTTCAACAAAGACAATATTATTGACAAAAAATATTTCTCTTCTTCTATTCACTTTTGGTACTTGCAATTGATATTTTATTATTTGTAATCCATTTCCAGTAGAAAAATAGTATAAACTTGTCTGTGGCTAAATAATGATTTTGATTAGTGTATTCAAACTTTGTTAAAATTTTGGTATTGAGCATTATTTTCTGAGGTTGAAAAACAGAATTTTTCCAATCTAAGCATTAATGGATGCTTCACTATTAAGGTAACTAACAAGTTGAAGTGAATAAGTTATTTTGGAAAAGTTGTAAATTTGACAACAAAAAGTAAAAATTAATATATTATACAAATGATAACTTAGCTAGTGTTGAATTGTGTACAACTTGCAATATAAAATATATTTGATGCAGGAAATAGTTTAGGAGAGACAGTATTGTTATCATATTGAAAAGTATTCTCTGATCCACAGTCCAGAAAATTGGTAAGTCATTAAAAGCCTACTTCAAATTTTAATGAGTTTTAATTTAATTTGAAATGCATAAGAATTTTTATTATTTTTTGTGGTGACAATGGAAGTATTCTTTTAAACAATTTCTTTTATATTAAAAAAAAGTAAAAAGATAAAAAGTGAAAACAAACCTATGAAATCAAGACAATCAGCCATAACAGAAAAAAAATTATTTAAAAACAAAACCTGAGATAGAATTTGATAAAACAAAACTCATTTTTATGACATCTTATTTCAATAATGTATCCAGAGGTGCATTAAAACTGTTTTTGTTTAACTTTCACTTTCACTTTCACTTGCATGGTCTTTATCTTAATACTCTTTTGGTTTGATTTTGGTGTTATTGTTTAGTGGCATATCAACACCTCTATGGGTTATTTAATGCTGAAATCTAAATATATTGCATGCAGTTTTATGCCTTCAACTACAGATATTTTGTACATAATTTTAAACTTTCAGGGTAAAATATGTTTTATAAATATATAGTTGGTTAATGGTTTATTGTAGGTGTTGTATATTTTAGTATAAACCTATTTTTTAAGGTTTATGTTGATAGTTTCTGTATTTTCAAATAGTTTTCTCATGTTGTTTGTAGTATTTATGTCTTACAGGGGCTAAGTGAGTACATTCAGTTAAAATTTGTTTCAGTGTGTCCTCTTTTGGGGATCATTGTTAATGCTGAAAGAAATTATTAAAAGTAATATTTGCACAGAATCACACTTACTCTGTCTAATCATCACAATTTGTGTGGAGCTAGTAACACAAGAATATGGTAGGAAGGGGTTCAGAAGTGTTTTAAGGTCATACTTTTCAAAAGCAATCAGCTATATCTGGCAGCAAGGCCTATGATCGGGCAATTGGAAGTTTTGAAAAGTGTGGAACCCCCTCTTAATTGCTGGTGTTCTCAGGTCTGCCCTGTGTTGGGGTGGTAGCACCTGTCAGGGTCCCAACTAATATCAAATAGTGAACCCCCCAAACAAAAGGAAAACACTATGAAAGTATAAAAATACATTTTTATAGCAATACACTTTTATATAAAAAACTTACCAACCATAACTATTTATTGTAAAATTATGAACAATACATCAATCAACATGAAAAAACTCTTTCATGATATTAATCCATATAATATCCTACAATTTCTTAAAAAAATCAAATTGTATTCCAAAATACAACTTCAACAAAATTATAACATAAAACATACATATCATCACCTTTAGTAATTATGTCCACACAAACATGTATATGTACAAAAGCTGAGTATCATCTACCATGTATTCAATTGTGAAAGCAGAATAACATATAAAATATTTTTATTACTTCAAAGCTCACAAGAAAATTAAATTTCAGCATTAAATTACCTATAAGGTGTTGATATTCCATTAAACAAACAAGTCAAGTAATTGGAACTTAAAACAATTTTATTTGATTTTTACACTCTACTTTTTTAATAATTTAAATAAAATAATGTAAATAGCAAGCAATAGTTGTCAGATTATATAATCATATAATGCAACATTTTAAATGGAGAAAATAGGATTATGCCCCATCTGGTTCATTCCAAAATTTTTCAATATTCAAAAGAGATAAATTTTAATTATCTTTTATCATAATATTTTAGAATATAAAACATAGAGGTGTATAAGATGCACATTTATTTTGAAGACAAAGTTTTAGAAAAGAATTTTATAGTCATAATTAAAAATATTTTTATTAACCAAAAATTTAATCATCTACTTTAAAACTTGTACATTGTTCTAAACACCAAAAAATTCAAAACATCAAAATAAGAAAAAACTATAAATCAAAAATAAATGTTCACTCTTATTTAATTTTGTTCAAAATCTACAAAATCCTCATTGCTTTCACTATATTTTGGAAAGTAATCTGACATTTCATTATTGAATCCAATATTATGATCAAAGAGAATGTTATCTTCAGTCCCATCCATTGTGTTAGTGATACCACATCACTTAAATGATTTAATCACTCTATCACTTCTTATTTTTACCACAAATTTGTTTCATTCATTAGAGATTTTATCACATCTTCCTGTTATATCCAGTCATTTCATTCTTCCCTCATTAATGTTTTAAAGGTTTTGTTAGCTTATGGCAATATCACATTGAAACATGGATTCTCATAAAACTACCAAAGTTAAGCAACATCAAGCCTATATGGGTAACCACTTGGGAATGCCAAGTGCTGTAAGTTGGTTTAATAGTGTAATGGCTCAGAATTGGAGATTGAAGAGCTGAGTTCAAATTCCAATTGTGTTCATTATATTTACTTACACACAAATACCCTTGAAAAAGGTATGAATCCACCTCCTCTCTCTCCAGATATGGGTTAATTGATATGACTTGTCTCAGTAAGTCATTATTATCTCCTAAAAGTTCTTACAATCTAAAAATATTTTCTAGCTTTATACAACCTGCAAATGGTTGACAAGGCCATAAAAAACAAATCAATTAATCAATGTTAATAGAATTATTGAATGGTTGCAGTTGACTGTAGGTTGTGTTTTTGTTATATTTACATATGGGTTCTGTATATATATATATATATATATATATATATATATATATATATATATATATATATATATATATATATATATATATATATATATATATATATATATATATATATATATATATATATATATATATATATATATATATATATATATATATATATATATATATATATATATGAAAATTTTTTAAATGTATTTTTAATCCAATATTATTTCTTATTACTATAAACATTATTTTTAGTTTGAGTTGGTATCAGCTTATTTTCTTAAACAGCGAAATTAATAACAATTTGCTTAAACCAAGTAGTCCAAAAGGAGTTGACCATAATCAGGATCATCGAGTCAATGTGAACGATTCTTTCCTTAGCTGCATAGTATGTGCTTTGCCAGGGCTACATACAGTTATGAATTCAAAGTTTTACATCTCCTAGACTGGTCACCACCCAAGGCTATAGTACCCAGTTTATAATTGAAGCTCGGGGCCTCATGAGAAATGGAATGGACATTTTTACTAACAGTGTGCCAGGTAACATCAACATACTCCTACTAGTAACATCCCATATACTAAGAAAAGTGCTATCAATTAAATGAAGATTATTCAATAGAGCCTAAGGACCATAGTTTGGACCCAACTGTACAGGATACAAAGCAGGAAACATAACATAAACAAATGATAATAATAATAAAAATTGTACTCTCAAGTACAGCTCACACATTATGAATAGACTTATCTATGTAAAATATGTGTGATCTTAGTTATTTTTTGTAAAAAAAATGATCAGTAAAAAATGCCAGGAAGCCATTTCTGACCTTAGGTCTCTGGTTGGGACCTGGAAGGAAATGTGTATACAACAGAAATCCAAGGAAACAATAATAATGATAATAATAATGATTAAAATGATAATAAACCTTATTATCATCAGCACTATTATTATTAATGCTTAATAATATAAAATAATGCTTAATAATAAATAATATGAAAATATTAGTGCTTTTAATATTAATAATGCTTATAATCAAAAATAAAATAATTGTAATTACATATTTTGATAAAATTGTATAAAAAAATCAAATTGACAAAAAAACAGAGTAAGAAATTCCAGCAGAAGAGCCACTTGTTCATTGAGGGAAAATTTTAATCTAATATTTAACAGCAACAAACATATTAAAATATTGATCTTTTTTCTTTTCTTTTACTACCTGTAACATCAACTGTAAGAAGACATATTGTATGGCCCTCACAGCTCAATGGGGGAAAGAATAGATTGTATCATTCAATACCTACAAAACAAAGATAGTAATGTTTCATCACCACCAATCAGATCCTAAATTTGCTTCTGTCCTGACGATCAAGTTATGTTCTCTTTACTTTGAACATCTGTTGGGACTAAAGCTTACTCCAAACCTCTAATGCACCTATTATATTCATGCCATTTTAAACACAATGGAAGAATGGGTAATTCCTTGTGTCAGAAAATGCTTAACTCTTACTGCCATGCTATATCTTTACAAGAATCAGATCAAACAAAAAAATAGAGTATTACTGCCATATCTGAGCAGGTCTCACTGTCCAGTTTTGATAGAATTCAAAAGCAATTATGTGGCTATGTGGGTGATGAATTATTGCAGCCCCTTTCTTACTTATGTTGAAATGTTTCTAGCCTCTCACTACTCTATCACTATTACTATGACAAATGTTCAATAAGCTACATTCATTAGTTCCACCAGATCAGACCTTTATAGCTAGGACCCACCATGCCATGTTCATAGCATCAAATCATTTTCTTTCCTTTTGTATTTCTTTGGTAAGGAGTAAGTTTGATTCAGACAGCTTCTTCCTGAAATCTGTTACTTTGTGGAAAAAACTTCCAAGAAGATGCTTCTTTGACCAATATACTCTTAACATCTTCAAGTCTAGGGTCAACCAATATCAATACTATATATCCTCATAATATACACTTCTTATTTTCTCTTTCCCTCACCCTTATGCACTTACAACAATTTCACTCAATCACCCTCTACTTTGAGTGGCTCTTAGGCTTTTTATTTGGTACACTTAAGTTAAAAACAAAAAAACGCAGGAACATCTCAAGTTGTGATATACAAATTAAAGACATCAAAATAAAACAAGGATAGAAATTTCAATATCTGAGAAGTGTTTTAACAAATGACAGAAAATATAACACTGAAATCAGAAGGCATATTAGAATAATAAAAATGCCTTTCAGAAGCTACAGAAAGTATAAAGAAACTGGAAAAATTCATTAGAAACAAAGAAAAGAGTGATGAACTGCTATGGAATATCAATTCTCTTATATGACAATGAATGCAGGACAATTTCCACACAAATTAAAAGGTGAGACAACAAAGTGGTTCTCCAAAAGAATGCTAACAATACTATGGATGGAGCATGTGAACAATAAGGAAGTTTTAAGGAAAATGAAAACAAAAAGGATACTTATATTTAGAATCAGAAAGAGATAGTTGAAATTTCTGAGTTGCATAATGTGGAAAGAGGGCATGGATAATTTGACATGCACAGGATATATTGAAGGCATGAGAGAGAGAAAAACTGTGCATAAACTATCTAATGAGCTTGTGTAAATAGATTGCAGAACAAGGACTGTAAGGGATAGTAAGAGAACAGACACTGCTAAGAACTACAAAGGATAGGAAGTTGTGGAGAACCATAATCACCAATGTCATGAAATGATGTGGCACATAAAAAGAAGATAACATCAATTCAAATTAAATTATTTATTAAAAGTTGTTTTTCTTTTTATTATAAAACATTTTACATGTATTTGTGAGCCTCCTAAAATGATTGCATGTGTGCCTTTCAACATTTGTTGCTATATCACTAACCTCAGGAGGAACATAGGTTGTTGACTAAAACTAGTTCATTTTTGTTTTTTGCATTTTTTTAAAATTGTGATTAATTTGATTTTGTTTTAAGATAAATCTAAAGTCAGTTTTGTAAATAGTACTAAGGTCTCATGGGTCAGAAGTGATAAATGTTGATAAATGTATTCAAGGTTATAATTTATGTTTCATATTTCAGACATGCCTTATTGAAAACTTTTGATGATATAAACACTGTTATAACTATAGATAGCTTGATGCCTCTGGAACATGGTTTAAGCATGGTGTAAGCTATGGACAATTTTTATTTCGTAAAGAATGCCTTTCAATTTTGGGGATCATTTTTTACTGATTTTGTTTTCTTGTTTTATTTTAATTATTGACTTGATTAATTCCAGGCCCTGCACTTGTTTCCAAAGGTAAAATTCAAAGAAGAATCAGTAATGTAATCGATCATGACCTGACATCTCGACTTCAGTCACTTTCTCACCAATGTGACATGGTTTCCCTCTATCTTTTCTACAAATATTTACATGGCAATTGTTCTGATGAGCTTTCCTTCTTGGTGTCTCAACTGCATGAATTTAAGCATGCTACTAGATTGGCAACCATTTTACTGTTTAACTAGCTAGATGTAACCATCTGTTTTTTCTTGAATTTCTCACCTATGGGACTCCATTCCAATTTCTTGCTTCTCTGCTACCTACAATCTTAAAAATTTAAATGCAATGACAATTGTTTGTCTTCCTGAAACCTGTTCTTTTATTGCCCTTTCTCCCTGCTTGTCCTCACTGATTTTTTCTCATTCTCTTTCACTCCCTGTGACTCCATGTGTTCTGGTGACTTTATTACCTTACTTGGGGTGAAATGATTAAAAAAATAGAATAGGAAAATATCTTACCAGAAATATATTTTCATTGCTGAATTGAAGGCTTTTGTTTTTTAACAGAATTCTTAAAAGCAACATGATTTAGAAGCATCCAAAATCAAATCACGGAAAGCCCAACCCCAATATTTTTGAATAAATGAAACTTAAACATTATTAATCTATATTATTATCAGGTATTACAATTCTTTTCTTCATTTCATGTGAAAAAGGAAGAGTTTTCTGAGAGCTTAGATCAGAATAGTAAAGGCCAAAATCTCATAATCTGATCACACATCATAAGTTCTTATTTTATTGGATACAACTTCTTCATCTCCATGTGTTTCCATGCTAAAAACTTCAGTATATAACTGATTCTTAAAAGTTTTACAATCTTTGAACCATACTCTTAGACTTTCATATTCATTTATCCCTTTTAACATTAAGGTGAATCTCTGAACATATTTTGGGCATTAATCTTTTCCTACAGCTTAGCATGTTCCTAAATGCAAGAAATGTTCTCAGTTTGCTCTAATGACTTTAAGTTCAAATTTCAACCTGCACCTGCAATAAAGCTTCTAAGATATGAGGGGTTACTAAGTGTGAGATAATATGAGGAAAAGAAAACATTATTAAGGAGAGAGAACAATAAAAGAAGAGGACAGTATTTACATTAGTCGGACTATTGTCCTCATCTTTGTCGCCATATTTGTCACAACGTTTCGGCTGTTGTACGCTCTGGCCTTCTTCAGGTGGCTGGAATTTCGAACTGAACCCTTTATTTCGATCACTGGGGTAGATTGTTAGTATGTATGTTAACATTAGGTTTATAATACCCAGAAATTCATACCCAGATGTCCTCAAGCACAGTGGATAAAGGCATTGGTTAGTTCCAGTGACAGGAACCAAAGAGTGTGAGTTCAATACCCGGTTAAGGCAGTGGAGAACTTTCAGAGGGAAAATTAGCAGGAGATAACTGATAACTGACATCCATCAAACATGGCATGTGGAACTAGAACAGTCTACCCCAGTGATTGAAATAAAGGGTTCAGTTCAAAATTCCAGCCACCTGAAGAAGGCCGGAGCGTACAACGGCCGAAACGTTGTGACAAATATGACGACAAAGATGAGGACAATAATCCGACTAATGTAAATACTGTACATAATACCTCATCTCAGAAATATAGACAGACTCCAAAAGAAGAGGAATTAAAAAGACAGAAGATAACAATTGACATTGCATTTAAATTTTTGAAGGTCAAAGTTAACTGGAAAACAAGGAGCAGGAAGTGAGTTTCATAAGCAAGAAGTACAAGAGAAGAAACTGTTAACATAGAACTTACAGTTATATCTCTGCCATTTTAACTGTAAAATGATGAGACCCTGCTGCCAATCTAGTATTGCACTTAAATTAATAAAGTTGAGGTATGGACTGTAATATTAGAAACAAAAAAGTAAGGAACTCTTATGCAATATCAGTCCTCCTCTAAAGCAGTGAATGTTGGACAATCTCCTCACAGATGAAGAAAAGACAAGAGGCAACAGGAGGATGCTGAGAATTGTATAGACTGAACAAGGAGTAATGAGGAAGTTTTAGGGAAAATGGAAACAAAAAGGATACTTATTCTTAGAATCAGAAAGAGACAATTGATATTTCTTGGGTAAATATAAGGGAGAATAATGGCGTTCCCAGGACATATTGAAAGGAAAGGAAAAGCAGAGAATAACCTACCTAACAAACTTATTTAAAGGGTTGACAGAACAAGATTAGGAGAGAGAACAAAAAGACAAACCTTACTAATAGCTACAAAAGACAGGATGTTGTGGAGAGCCATGATCGCCCACGTCCTGAAGAGACATGGCATATAGAAGATATTCAGAATATAACACTTGGCAAAAAATTCTCAAACAATAAAATTAGGACATTATTTTTTCATCATTTCCATTTTTAGAATATTCCTACTTGAAGCAACTAACACCTTCCCACTACAGACCTCCATGAGTGACTCCTCCCAGATTTCAGCAAGGCTATTAATAGAAAAAGTAAAAGACAGCATGTTTTCGTCCACCCCAGAGCAACCCAAGACTAACCCTAGGCTGGATTCCCTTGAAGTTGTGGGCTGAGATTGTTTACATCAAAAGCCCAGAGTAAGGAATAAGAAAAAAACAAACAAAGCAGAAACTAACACACAAACACAGTAATTCATTACAGTAAAACTTTCTAACAAATGTTTTTTATTTAAAACTGTCATACATTTTATTTCCTCTTTTTCTTTTCTTCCTTCTTTTTTCCTTGTATCAAATGGAAAATAATTTAAAGTAAAAATTTAAGAACATCAATAAAACTGAATAAAAAGGAATGTTTCAAAAATGTTTCCTGTTGCTAACATAAATAAATATTTTTCAAAGCTAAATTTTATGATGATTTCTCTGTTAAGGACATAAATTCAGCTTTTTTGTTTGGTGTGTTGCCAACCAAAACAAAGAGAAAGATTGTGCCAATCAACTCTTCCAATTTAGGAAGGACCTCCTGAAATTGACATTCAAAGTCCTGGCTTTTACCTCTGCTTCAATGGACTATGTTGAAATTATGTTGTATTACATCTTATTTTCATTATTTGTTGCCAAATTTGGTCACAATTTAATTTGTAATATATTTCTATTTATAAAAAGTAAGTGCTAAAGCACAAATGAATTTTTGTCAAACAGAACAAACATAAACTGTGTTTACTGTCAACTCTATGCAAAATAGGCAGGTATACATTAATACTCAGTGATTTTCCTGTTTTATTGACTGTTGATATCTTTTTAATGATCTCATTTTGACAAGTTATAAAATTTGATCTATGTTAAATAAAGTTAATGAAATTATCATAAGATTTCAAAGTAGTTTCATTATTCCAAAATTTAGAGTTGTTGAGATCTTCTATCCCCCAAAAATAGTTCACATAAATTTGAAAACCAAGTGTAAGAATGAAAATACATTATATCAATCAAAGCAGGAATATTATTCTTAACAGCTGAAGAAGTATTAGTTACATATATACAAACATAGCCATGTTTTGTTGTTGAGGCAGGACCAAGTTAAATCTCTCACAAAGCAAGGTAGGTCCTGCCTGACAGAGGATCTCAGTTTACCTCTCCATATATGCCTGTCACTAGCATCAGCTAGTTCTAGGACACACCCTGAGGTCTGCCAAGCAGGAGACGCTGCTGGTTGTTCTTTGGCTGCTAACACTGCTTGAACATGAAAATATACTAAGACTTGTCAAAATGGTTTGAGGCAAGTTTTTACAAGGCCAGATGCTCTTCCTGATGTCCAAGTACACTGAGTGTTTTCTTGAGAAGCCATCTCTAGGAAGGTTGCCATTGGCTTCTTGACGAGTCTTTTTTTCATTGTACGGAGTGACATGCCACCCCCAGTAGCAGATAAACTAGTGGGGAAGCTGGTTTAGATGCCAACTACCTGTACAAGCAGCAAGTTGTACTAGATTATACATTACCAGTAATAGGCCTAAGACTGACCTGACTAAAATTAGGTAAAGCATAATGAAAAACAACAAAAGAAAGAATTCATAGTTACTAATGTTTCTAATTTCTTATTATTATGATGATAATAGTCATATTAACCATTTCCAGATAGGAAACATTAGACACTCATTGCCCAAACAGTTAGTATTACTGTTGGTTGAAAGTTGTAATGGAAATGGTGAAATTAGCCATGTACATACAGGAAATATTAGGCATTCATTGCCCAAACAATTAGTATTAGTGCAGATTGAAATTTATAAAACATTTTATTAAAACTGTTTTCAAGAATTTAGACTGCTCATGTCCAATAACTTTTATCACTCTTTCTAGTATTGATGGGAGTTTCCTTCAAAACCTTTTGTTTAAGGTAGTCTAGAAATTTAACATCTGAATTATATCATTATTTTCCTTTCTAATTATATGTGCTATCCATTTTAGTTGTTGCTGTTTTTGGAAGCCTTAAAGTGATGTGTTTTTTGTTATTTGATAAAGTTCCTTGTAATTTTGTAATGCCAATTTATAAGGTCTGATGAAAAATTGTCTTCTTTAAGTCCTAACAGATTCATTCACTTCAAGCTATTTTTAATCACTGATCAGACAAAATGGTTCTTGGTAAATGATAGTTTACACACTTCGTGATAGTCTAGATCTGACAAAGCTATTTAGGAATGTGACTTGAGTTTTTAGGTTAATATTTTGATTTTGTAGTATCCCACGGTGTTGACCAAAAGTGCTCATCTTGCAAACTCTCTTATGTTCAATTTCCTTATCTTTTATACTAAATTTGTTGCCCCTGGTTTCTAGGTCGACTGCTGCTGTATTAACAATTATTACTGAAAGAGTCTATCAAGCTTTAGATAAGAATGGTGAAGTTTGGACCATTGATTTGGATATCTCAAAGGCATTTAACAGCATTTGGTAAATTGATCTTCATCATAAGTTGAAAGGCATTTCTGAATGAATTTTTGAACTAAACAAATTTCTTATCAAATCATGAAATGAATGTTGTCCTGAATGGCCACTCTTCTTGATTTTTTTTGCCTAAATGCAGGTATTCTGCAGGTCTCTATCCTTGGACCTATGTTGTTTCTAATTTTCACCAATGACCTTCCTGATGTCATCAGTTTTCAATTCTATCTATGTTAATGACACAACTATTTACTCCTGTCTTAATAGTAAGTCTGATCAGTCCAATAAGGTCAAATTGGCAGCTGGTGTCAAAGCTAATTCAGAATATTAAAATCTGTTATTAAATGGGGAAAGAAGTGGCTTGTTAATTTTAATGCCTCAAAAACAAAACTACTCTCTTTTAAGCATCTTTTTAATCATCTGAGAGAACACTTTTTACATGGCTGATGTTAACCTCCAGGAGAGAAATTCATTGCACCTTCTCGAACCTGGCATTTTGGCTTCAATCCCTCCCTCACTGTCGTAATGTAGCTTCCCTGTGCATCTTCTATAAATAACTTCATGGTAATTGTTCTGATGAACTTTCCTCTAACGTACTGGGACTATGTATTTAAGCGTACTACTAGATTGTCAGTAAAATCTCATCATTTTATGGCTAAAATGGTTAGATGTAAGTATAAATTCTATGCTAATAGTTTCTTTTATCACACTTCTCACTTGTGAAACTTTACTTTCAGATTCTTGCTTCCTTGTCAACTTTGACCTTCAAAAATTTAATTACAATGTAAATCGTTATCGTCTGTCTTAATTCCTGTTCTTTTATTGTTCTCTCTCCTTAATAGTGTTTTTTTTACCTTATATTCTCTAAAAGTCAAAAAGTCAATAATTCCTTAGTGTTAGTGGCTTTATTGCCTTGCTTAGGGTGAAATGATATATATATATATATATATATATATATATATATATATATATATATATATATATTCAAACATTTTTGTAGATACTTATATTTGAGTCAACACCCCTTTTTTCCTAGCTTTTATTCTATCTACCGGACTGCACCCTCAGGAAAACTTAAAAAGGAAGGTGTACTCTCGAACATGTGTCTCTCCGTAGCTGACAAGCTTCTATTTGTCCTTTTAAGGAAGGCATGTTCAGATTTTCTCGATAACTATATCTGCACAGCTTCGTACCCGAAATGTAAACAAAGCAATTTCTAAAGAATTAACGAATTCATGTTTCATTCGACATCTTTATTACTTGAAATGTTTTCTCGAATGCGCAGGCCGGTAGACAGAATAATCACTGTTAAAAAAAACGGGGCTTCTACTCAAATACTCAATTTAGTAAAACAATAACGTTTGAAGCAATAAAAATATTGGATTAAAAATAAATCAATTAATTCTTTAGAAATAGCTTTGTTTAAGTTTCGTATTTTGACTGAAGATAATCCAGGTCATACGACACGGTACATTGCAGATATATCTCATATAACCATATGAGATATGTGGAATAAATGTAAATAGCTATCCATTATTTGTCAATAAAAATATTCAAGAAATACTACTATTTATTGCAAATCAAATTAGCACATATTTCAACACAACCGTAGTATATATATATATATATATATATATATATATATATATATATATATATATATATATATATAACCAGCATTATAACAACTAGAAAATTAAAATCACTGCTTTATAAAAATTTCTAAGATTTAAAACGTTATGAATTAAAAATCAAACATGTTATCTACTTGACACAAAGTAAAACATTTTTTGCTTTGCTTTGCTTTGCTTCCTACAAAGTTCAATAAATATGAGTTTGTCATATTGATATCATTTCAGTTTATGAAACTATTTAGAAGTTATAACATCTAGAAAATTAAAATCATTGCTTTATAAAAGCTTGAGGGGCCCTATACTAGCCTAAAGGATAATCCGGCCCTGGATCCTAGTCTGTATCCTATATTAACCTAAACAATGATCCGGCTCTGGGTTCTAGTCTGAAGACTATACTAGCTTAAAGGATAATCCGGTCCTGAACCCTAGTTTACATAATTTGGTCCTAAAGACGATGTTTAAGTATTATGCGATTTAAAGGAGAAAATTTAATGTACCATTTTCATCTGCGTTTATCTGCTCAAACGCAATGTAATCGATATTTTTTTTAAAGAAAGATTACAGATCACAGATTGTTTAAAACAATATGGAGGTGGAAATGTCCTGGGAAAAACGAAATGAAACTCCGTTAACTACTCCAAAAGTAAAAGCTGATCTTCATCCGAAGAAGGTGATGCTGTGTTTGCTTAGATATGAACTCCTTCCGCATGTTATATTGAATTCAGACTAGTACTGTTTCCAACTGAAATGGCTGAAGCAATAATTCATGAAAACTGAAAAGCGTCCATCATGACAACGCCAGTACAAACGTCTATTTTCAGACTTGATAGAAATTGGTACAATTTGGCTGAGATGCCTTACTGTACACGCCATGCTCATCAAACCTTGCAAATTCAGATTACCACTTATTTCGATCCATACAGAATGCTCTTAATGGGAAGAACTATGTAGTGAGCATGAAATAATAATAATTCCCTTCACACACTCCTTCCAAATTCGTAGCACTGAGGAAGAAGGAGGAAAGGAATTCGCGAACATATATGAAATTTTCTTTGGACCAATGTAAACCTTGGCTTCACAGATATTGACCTGTGAGCTGAGAAGAAAAAAAGAAAGTAGCGAGCCTACGCGAAATTCTTTTTAATATAAAACGAGAAAAATTAAATTAATCAAAAGAGTGTCTGAAGTCATGTGAAAGGTTTCGTTTCAGTTCCTCGCAACCAGCATTGAAGTACAAGCCAGTGTAAAATTACACGTCAATTATATTATCGGCCTCTAACCAACACGCAGAACTTCAAAGAATATTCTCTCAACTATCCAAGAAAGCCAAATATTTCAAACTGACTATCTTCGCCTACTTTTGAACCTATTCAAACCATATATCCCTTCGATGGGCAACGGACTTTCTTACCTTTGTCTTAAACATATTTAATATTATTTTGTCAGATCATTTAATCTGTTATATAGACATTTCCTCTTCCTGACTATATGTTAAAACCATGGACTTTAAGAATTTATTTTCTTGAAACAAGCTGCTGACACCACTTCAAGCGTGTAAATTCGTGAATAAATCTCTTGTCTAGCTGAAATTACCGGTGTGAGTGTGTGAGTGTGAGTGTGTGAGTGTGTGTGCGCACGCGCGTGCGTGTGTATATATTTCCTACTACTGCAAACGTTATTTAGTTGATGCCCATATTTGAGACGTCCTGTTTTTTTAAAACGGTGTGAATTACGTCTAACGGCCTATAGAGACTTAATAAAGAAAATGTGCTCTCCGGTAGGGTCCGAACCTGCGTCCTCCTTTGTAGGAGAAACCATCGTCTGATCTATCATACTTTATACCGCTCAGTCAGAGAGGGCGCCATAGCCCAGTAAGGGTCAGTTAACCTTTTGAAGAAGGCACATACTTTCGTTCAGATCTCGAAAGCCTATATCTGCTCATTTGTCGTACCCGAAACGTAAACAAAGTATTTTTTAAGGAATCAATGGACTTTTATCTAACATTATTTCCTACTACTCCAACATGCTACTATATGTATGTATGTATAATCTATCTATCTATCTATCTATCTATCTATCTATCTATCTATCTATCTATAGGGTGTTCGGGAAGTTACTGTGCACTTTTCTAATCATTATCTTTTATATTTCAGATTTCATCCGAATATGGTTGTTCATCCGAATATGAGGAACGTGTATTTCTCGTCGAAAAGATATTTCGAGAAGGTGGTAGATACACAAATTTGGTACGACAGCGTTTTGCTGATAAATTTTCAGATACACCTGCTCCATATTTCCATGCATTTCGTAACCTGGAAAACAGAATCAGTGGACAATACCAAACCTCGTGGAAGGAGGAGGAGGAGGAGAAACTGTTGGTTATTTTTGACAGTATGCAGCAGAGTCCATGAAAATCATTATGAAAGTTAGAGCAGCAGCCAGCAAGATATTGGTCTTGAAACTGCTCATAAGGTCCTTAGACAAAAATTAAAACGCTTCCCATACTGCTGACCATGATAAGCTACTGAGCTATTGCAATTGGTTTAACCGATTTATTGAAGAGAATATTGCTAATGTGTTGGATGTGACATTTCTTACCGACGAAACATGATTCCATCTCTCGGGTTACGTTAATTCGCAAAACACAAGTTTATGGTTTGATTTGATTTGATTCGTTTGTTTAATGGCATATCAACACATTATGGGTTATTTAATGCCGAAATTTAATTTTCTTGGGAGCATTGAAATAATAAAAATATGATATGTGTTATTCTGCTTTCGCATGACATGGTATATGATATCCAGCTTTTGTGCATATACATGTTTGTGTAGACATAATTACTCGAGACGGTGATAGGTGTGTTTTATGTTGTGTTTTTTTTAAAGTTATATTTTGCCAATTTGGAATACAGTTTGATTTCTTTAAGAAACTGTAAAATATTGTATGGTTCTTTCCTGTTGGTTGGTTGTTTTGTTGGTTGATTTTGTTTAGCGGCATATGAATCTATATGGATTATTTAATACCGAAATCTAAATATTTTGAAGACAATTTTATGGCTTCAACTACAGATAAAATGTATAGTTCGTAATTTTTCTATAAAATATTTTGTTGGTAATTCTACTATAAAATAATTGCTGTTCATTTTGCTTTAAAAATGTATTTTTCGTCATTTTACAATAAATATGTATTGTTAGCATTTTTAAAATATAAAAATTTATTGCTATATATATTTTTATATGTATTGCTTTATATAGTTTTATACTTTCATAGTGTTTTGCTTTTGTTTGATGATTCACTATTTGCTCGTAGCTGGGACCCTAACAGATGCTACTACTCCGGGTCAGGGTGGACCTAGCCAGAACAGCAATTAAAAGGTGGTTACACGTTCCTCAGAACCGGCAATCTCCCGATTAGAGGCTTTGTTATCGGACATAGTCTATCATCATACCCAAGACTACGAAGATTGTGGTACTCCAATAATCCTCACACTTTGCATGAGACCTACATGGTCTCAAGGTTGGAGTTTGAGTTGTGATTTACAGACGTCGAATTGTTGGCCCTATTTTCTTGATGAACACAATAAACTGCGAGCGCCATTGTTCGAAGATTCTTACCACCTCCATCGATCAGATGACAAGTGAGGACGTCAATGACTCATGGTTTCAACAGGACGGTGCTACTGCCCACACATATCACAAATATATACAGTTTTTTGGATAAAATATTTGCAGACCGCATTATTTCCAAAGATATGTGGCCACTACGCTTGCCAGATCTAAATCCAGAGAGACTTTTATCTATAGGGAGTAGCAAAATCTGCAGTGTATCGAGATCGTCCGCAGTAGTGTTAAAAAAATGAAAGGTTATAATTAGATAAATTTTATAATATAAGCCGATAATAAAAATGAATATTTTAGTATTGTCTTTTAAATTTTTTCATGTTTACTTTGAAGTTCTTAGGAAATTTCTGACTTTTTTTTAAAAAAAATTGACGATTTAATTAGATACATAAATTTACATTTAAAATATCGAAATATAAAAGATGTATGCATTTACTATGAAAAGATTATAAATAACATTTTCATATTAAAATAATAAGGATTATGATATGTTTGGAAAATTTGAAGGGACAATTGCCCAGTACCACCAATTATATGAAATAAGTTTTTCATAAAAAAATCAGATTAATTTATGTCATTTTTATTGTATCTTCTTATATGTACCAATATTTTAATTAAAAAGTACGGTTTTATTTTCATCTCCATCTTTTCTCTATTCTACTTTTTTGCTATTTTCATCCATTTTCCTCTTTCTTTCTTTCTTTCTTTCTTTCTTTCTTTTTTTCATTTCCCCTCTCTTGCCATTTTCTTTTTTCTTTTCTTTTCTTTCCACTTTCTTTCTTCCCTCTTTTGGAAATTAACTGTGAACGAGACTAAAATTTGAGCTACAAATTACATCATTTTCTATAACTTAAATTCGATTAATGCGTTTTCGATTAGTGCGTATTTATTTACTTTTCTCGGACTATCATCCTCATCTTTGTTGCCATATTTATCACAACGTTTCGGTCATTGTACGCTCCGGCCTTCTTCGGGTAGTTGGAATGTCGAACTGAACCCTTTATTTCGCTCGCTGGGGTAGACTGTCCCAGTTCCACGTGCCATGTCTAATGGATGTCAGTTATCAGTTATCTCCTGTTAATTCTCCTCCCCAAGTTCTCCACCACCATAACCAGGTATTGAACTCACACTCTTTGGGTCCTGTCACTGGATCTAACGCCTTTATCCACTGTGCCATGTGTCCTTAACTGATAACTGACATCCATTAGACATGGCACATGGAACTAGAACAGTCTACCCCAGCGAGCGAAATAAAGGGTTTAGTTCGACATTCCAACCACCTGAATAAGGCCGGAGCGTACAACGGCCGAAACGTTGTGATAAATATGGTAACAAAGATGAGGATGATAGTCCGAACAATGTAAATAGTGTACATAATACCTCATCTCAGAAATATAAACAGATAGTGCATATCTTTTAATGTACACATTAGCCACACTAACCGAGGGATTTCTGCAAGCCATCTTCCTTATTATTATATCAAAAGAAAAACAACTTTTAAAACATTCCATTAAAATAAATAATTTAATTTGATGTTATATTCTTTTTATGTGCCATGTCATTTCAGGACATTGGCGATTATGGTTTTCCACAACTTCCTATCCTTTGTAGTTCTTTGCAACGTCTGCCCTCTTACTATCCCTCACAATCATTGTTCTGTGATCTATTTACACAAGCTCATTAGATAGTTTACGCACAGTCTCTCTCTCTCTCTCTCTCTCTCTCTCTCTCTCTCTCTCTCTCTCTCTCTCTCTCTCTCGTGCCTTCAGTATGTCCTGTGCTGTCGCGCCCTCTTTCCACATTATGCAACTCAGAAATTTCAACTGTTATTTTCTGTAAGTACTCTTTTCCTTTTCTTTGTTTCTAGCAAGATATTTTCTAATATATAAATTTTATATTTTCCTTTTCTTTTTACTCTCAGTAACTAACTGGCTCAACAAGAACTTGTTGATATGTCTACATTTGTTAACTAGCATTGATCATTTATTGAAAAAGCGTTCCTTCTCGGGAGGTTATAAATCTGAATTTTTCCTGCAAGTATAGTACGCAAGATTTAAATGCTTCATTTCAATCTGGTGCTGCTCTCTTTAGAATCTTCCACTCAACAACAGGCGATTTGACGGATTTATCCTTCTGTTCTCATGAGTACATGGAGAGCGTTGAGCTATTTTCAGAATGTCTATTATTGAAAGAGATTTTATGCTTGTAAGACCTTTCTTTTAAGGACGTTCGGTTGCTCCTAAATAGATCATGTAAGGTTCACGATACGATTTTACGGTGGATTGGTATATTACTTTTTTCCTGTAAAGAACTTATCATGTTTGGGAAAAAAAAGACAAATATAGTGCAATCCGCCATTTAATAATAATAATAATAATTTAATATAAGTACCATGATTAATTGAAAAGAACTTCCTAAAAGGACACATACCGAATAAAATATGAAATATATTCAATTAATAACTGAATTTTTGTCTCATTTTTTTTTTTACTATAGAAGGTTTGGTTATGTCATTTTGAAAATGTTTTTGTGTAAAATAAATACTTTTTATTCATAGGATATATATATATATATATATATATATATATATTATAGGATGTAAAACTCATTTATTTTTAGGCCAATAGGTGAAGCATAAAGTGGAAGACGCCTACAAATGGATCTTACTAAAGACAGTAGATACGAAAAACTTTATTCCAATTCTGTATAAACACGGCTCCAAATTAAATAAGTGGATTCTGGAAACTGATTCGATAGGACAAAACACGTGATGTGCTCTCTACTACGTCCTCGCGGTTGAACTCCAAATGATCTAGAAATAGGTCAGCGGTCGAGTAACTGAGAACATGCCCACGCAAAACAGCGACCAGATCTGCAACGACAGTCAGTGAAAGAGAGTCAGCGAACCAGACCAAGCCTCAATCACACGTATCATGACAACGCGTCAGCGATGATTTTTCTACATACAAAGCTGCGACGAAAGTAAGTCCAACATTCCCTTTTTTGTTCACTGTGTTTCAAAATTACTGCTATCGCACGCAATCAGTCAGCATGTTTTATTAGCGTGTGCTTCACACACACACACATATTGCCGTACCATATCACTTGATTTCCTCACTTGCACCAAAAACACTTCGAAATTTTGCGGACTCACTTGCGACAAAATCATTTCGAACTATTGGTCTCTTCATGGCCATAACAAAAAACATTGATTTTTAATATGTAAATCCATCTATCTGACTGTATAAATGTTGCTGTCATATTTAGCTTGGTCGTGTTCCGTTTCTGCGAAGTGCATTTCTTCGCATTGTTTAAAAATTGTGTTCTATGTGGGGACGACACTCGGATTTTATTTTTCCTCCTAAAATCCGGGTAGACTGAGCCTATATATATATATATATATATATATATATATATATATATATATATATATATATATATATGTATATTGGGTGTATCTGGACACCGAAGTTTGGTTAAGGACTAACGAAAGTCGTTTGTTAAGGATTCTTTTCGATTTTTTCTTTATTTTGGGTCATTTTTCTTAGTTTTCTGTACAATTTATATTTAAATATGCAACGGAAAGCAGGAAAATGGCCAGAAATGTAGTGTTGCAAGGACCAGATGTCTACGTTAGACGACCCCGGCAAACATTAAAAATGAAGTGACATCGGCCAAGGTAAGGATAATTGGAACCATGGCGGTCTTTATTTAAGACCATGTTATCATGCTTGTCTCAACCAGAACTGGAGGCTTATCTTAAATCTCGTCGTTCCATTGGAAGCGAAGATTTTTAGTTTCAGATTGGTTTAGGTCGCTGCTATAGTAGACTTAAGAAAGTTTTCCTTTTTACATTTGCAATATATATAGCTTATTTAATTGCAATAAGTATAAGATATATATATTTTACTTCCTATGAACTTGCTATATTATTTTATGTTTTCATTACAAAAACAAATTTCGGTGTGAAATTCACTAAAAAATGTACTTTAGGAAACTTAGTCTTATTAAGTGGAAGTTAATTTTTCAGTTTAAAGTTAATTTAATATTCTTCTTTATTAAATTAATCTTCATAAAAAGAAATACACTTATGATGAACTTTATAAATTTTTGTGTATTTTATATTTCTAACAAATGCAAAACAGAATGTTGAATTTTTACCACGCTTCTTATATACTGGTGTAACGTTTTAATTTCACTTGATTTAGAAATAATTTATTAATATTATCTTTTAATCTTTCTTATTACAAATTTTACAAAGTCGCTCCTAAGAAAGTTATTTTTAATAATGTTTAATTTTTAAGAATTTTCTTCCGCTAACTCTTCTTCGATTCTGTTTTTACACTATGAAATTTATTTAACAGGCACCAAATATAATGGTCCCTTTTCTCTCATCACGAAACCAATGTGACCTAAAAATGTGATATAATTGGCAATTCCGGTCACCGTATGCTTAATGTAAACTTTAGCCGGTAATCACGATTTCCCGGTATTACAGTTCGGTGAAAGATGTGTGAATTGGGCGTGGTTATTTCTGTTGTTCGCGGCTCGTCTCCATCACCGGACCTGTGTCGTCAAGTTGAAATCTTTACGTTGTGTCCCTGCTGGGAAGAATTAGGCGCCGTGTCTTTTATTCAATTCAACAAAACTGTGTAGAAAACGTTAACCCTCACCCTGCTACTAAACCATGCATTTTTAAGAGTTAATTTTTCTACTTGTATAATCATAAAAATGTATATTTATGACAAAATAAGTCAGTCTATAACAATAGTTACTTTATTTGTAAATAATAAAATAAATAAGAAAGTTACCTCGATGTTTATTTTGTTTCATGTCATATTTTAGTTGCAGAATTCATATTTCTGATACGGTTTTTGTGTCATTAACACTGTTTTAACGTGGATAATTAATTCAAAGATTAAAATGCTATAGCATTTCGTACACTCTTTCTTAACGGTGTGGGAAAGAATGGATCTGATGCCCCGACAAATTATATATTGACTGTAATGACAAAGAAAAAATATATCAAGATAAAGAGGTTCAACTTTTCGAATCAAATTAATTATGTTCTTAATCTCCACCTTTTTTCTTTGAATTTATACAGCAGCGAACTACCGCAAACTGAAACTGAAAATCTTCACTCCCAATGAAACGATGACATTTGAGATAGGCCTATGGAATCCTCCATACTTGCCTGTCACCCACTACGGGGAGATGCACTCTTCTCCAAATTAACCTTTAACCAATCATCACTTCACTTTTCCAAACACAAAAATGTAGCAAGTTGAAACAAATCCTTTTCTACCGCGCAGCTATCCGGAGCCTATTTGAAAACCCAAAAATCTATAAAAAAAAAAAAAAAAAAAAAAAGAAAAAAAAAGAATCAAGTCAGTCAGACACTGACTTTCGAGAGATGCCAGCAGACTCCACGCGTGCCAACACACTGACTCAATAATAATACCAGCCTCTCATCAACTGAACACAACTCGCACTACTATTGCCGCGTGAAGAAACTTAACATACAATTTACTAAAAAAGTGACATTATCACTACGAAATAGTAATTGTACATTTAATCAACTTTAGCATATCAGTCAAAGGCACACAACTCTTCATAACTTGAATCAACACTTACAATTGTCACACACATACACATTATTATTTGAACTCACACAATTGACATTTTACCTCGCAGAAATCAAACTGTTTTAATTTCACAAACTTAAACCATCAACATTCATTCACCAAATCTCTGCATGAACACTCTTTGCAATCTTATCTCACTTGCCACATTTAACAAGCAACATATCATCACTTTGTTTATGTATAAATTCATGTTATTGTTGAAATCTATAACTACACGCACATTTTAGGCCTTCACACAATTTCACCTTCTGACACATCTTACTTAGCATAAATTCTGCAACAGGCCTTCAGTTCTTAACGATAGATGCACGGTGACTTGGCCTTAAATAAAGATTGCCTTGGATCTGGTTTCAGATCAACACTAGTGATGACTTAAGAAAGTTATTTCTGATTTAACCAAGGTTTAATTTTAATCCAATCTTACGTAATCGTTTAAAGACTTGTTTTAATCTATCAATATATTCCTCTGATAAATAGTAGTGGAAGGGATTGACTATTCTGATCTGAACCAATAGTTAAAAATATGTTCACATATATTTGATGATAATTTTATACTTTTCTTATTTTCTTATTTATTGTTTGGTTTCTAAAGTAATAATAATAATAATGTGGTATTGTTCACTCTGACATCGAATGTAAAATATATATGGGTGTTTATACGTGTGTTTCTATGTGGGTACCTCTGTCGTTGTGAAGGGCTTGGTGGTCCAATAACTCTAAAAACGATGGCATCGGAAGTTCTAAACTCCTGGTAAATCCACCCTAGGAGGTAAGTTCAAAAACAAAAACCCAGACTAAGCGCAACCAACTCCAAAACCCCCAACGGTAAAACAAGTGGATGACGATTCTTAAGATCTCAACGGTTATAGCGGCGATCCGTTGTAGTTTCATAACTGGATTCTGCATGTCACATTCCATATGTGCCGCAGAGGAAGGGTCATGAAATCAACTTTGTCGGTCACTTTCTGGCAAGTTGAGATCCACCTTAAATTCACGACATCGGCACTTTCTTCTACTCTGATTTTTTTTTTTTCACCTCCAACAAAATTTTGCAAAGCCAAATGGCAATAGGGAATGGATGGCAGGAGCAGGTTTTGGTGAAACTGAAAGCTTCTAGTCTTGAACCTGCACGTTGGCGGCGAATTTAGTCATCAACGCCATCATCATAAAGGAAACTGTCGGAGTTAGCTCCTCCTTAATTCCCTAATTGTTCATTAGGGTTCTCTTCCTACACTATAAATACTGGGCAACTTCTTGCCTCATTCTCTTTTTCATTTATTCATTTCAGCGAACACCTCTACAATCTGAGCTTTCGCAAAAAGATAGCGTTTCCCACTTGCGGGAAGACGCCATGAACATTATACACACACACACACATACATACAAACATTCATCAAATAATAAACACAAATGTTCACACACACGCAAATGTTATTGTCTATGTGCATTGAAAATTGTATTGTTTAATACATATATTTGTTTTTATATATATATATATATATATATATATATATATATATATATATATATATATATATCGATCTTGTTTGTTTTCTTTTCATCTTCGGTTGGACACAACTAGTGTCCGCCATTTTCTTGTAGTTGGACCTTCTAGCAGGAAATAAACGCACGAGTTTCTAATTCAACAACAGTCAAATACACACGGTCCTCTACAAAACGATCAGCAAAGAAGAAATTAAATTCTCGGATATTAATGTATGAGAGCTGTTTTCTCCTTGTTTTCCTTTGATTATTTTCGCAACGTCCTTTTAGAACATCTCGCTGACACTATTTATAACATAAGGTAATCGGGTGAATCGAAAACTTCCGAAGAGTGTATTGTAATCAAGAACGGATTATGTATTTCTGAGAAAATTTCTTCCGATTTTGTGAGTTTATTATTGCCTCGCTTTATCATTTTGTTTAAATCCTTTGGGTCTAAACATAAACGTAGTTTTCCGTTGGGATTTTCTCAAGGGAGATAACCCAGTCGATTAGTTTTCTAAAGTACAAATCTAACATTTTCTTTAATTCGGCTTTTAGTTTTCCTTAATGGCTATGAGTACTTTATTAGTATTAGGGGTACTACCGTTGTGATCTCTAGGTTTACTGTTATGTGGCGAGAAGATGGTACAGTATCTGTCTCACCAAAGCAGTCTTCAAATTGTTCTAATACAAATTGTATGCTTGATTCATTTATTTTGAAGATCTTATGAAAGAAGTTACATTTTTCAATAATTTTTACGTCTAGAACTTATATTATTTTTATGGTGGACATTATGAATGATGTCCAAGTTTCATTTTTCTTATTCTCGACTGTTGTTGTGCATTTCCATAGTACTTGTATTTTTGTATTATTATATGCCCGCAGACTGACTGATGTTTTCTTTAACTTTAGTTGAAGAGAAAGATTTGCACTGTTTTTCATTGGTGATGCGCTTATCTCATTATCTGAATCAATCATGAATTTAATTTTACGATTATTCATTTTTATATTTGGAGTCCAGCAGTCTGCGTTTGTTTTATCTACTGCGTGCATAAGCAAATTTGATCTATGGCGATTGCTAGCATTCATGTTTTTCTTGTGAGTATGTTGTGCCAGAGAAACTTGGTTTATCGAAAACTTTTGAATTAAAACGAACTGAATCAAGGGTAAGAACAAATAATATATACTTATTTATTTGATTTAGACTGGAGTGAGTCCTTTGTGATACAGGGTAACAAAGTCCAATTTTGATAAAAGTCGGGAGAAAATCCGTTTCGGCTTAGCAGTGGGTAGTTTCGTAATCAGAACCCGGTAGTAGTAGTCATCTTAGAAATCTACTGTTTTCTCGGTCCTAAGAAGAGCACAAAATATCATTAGCAGATCACCTCTTAACTTCTTCATGCGTCACGCATGGCTGATTTCTCTGCCGGTCGCTTCACCTTATCTGGCCTAATGCTGTCAGTTTATGTCCTTTTCACTAGACTCCAGACTCCGGCGCGAACCTTGCTTTCGGCTAACATCAAAAGTATTAATTTTTGATTGGCTAAAATCATTTTTTATTTTATATATAAGCAGAAGTTATAGATGGAGCCTATCTGATTTTTGATATTTTTTGTCACAAATAGTTAAACTCTGATTCAGTTAACCTCCGCCTTTTTGGGAACGGGTTCAGTCTTTTCTTCTCTCTCTTCTTTTTTATTCGTGGTTTGCCTTTTCATTAGCTGAGAGAGAAGTGTATAGAGATAAGTTTAGAGAGAGGGAAAAGAAAGTGAGAAGGGTTTTACTGGAAAGCACAAATATTTTATTTTAATTTGTTTATATATATATATATATATATATATATATATATATATATATATATATATATATAATAAAAAAATATAATATATAAAATATATATATTATTTTATATTTTATTTTTTATGAACAAGTGTTCATCATCTGATGATATTTGCATTTTGTGTATCGATCTTTTAAAAATCCACATTTTTCTTAAATATTTTTTGTTGCAATTACTGTATATTTTATGGAATGCAGGACAATGTTTTTCTGGTATGACTGTTGCTACAGCATTTACACGCGCCCATATATGTATTTGTCAGGCTTTCTGCCATTAGTCCCAACATGAGAGCAACATGCGCGAATGGAAAGTATCATCATTTTATGTCCCGCAAACAATATTTGGCGAACTCGTGTGGGTCCCAGTAAAAATGGACACAAAATATAGAATTCAAACAAACGTAGATTTGTTCACAAGTCATGTTACAGAAGGATATAGATAGAAAGGAAGTTGAAGTTATAAACAATACAATCTTTAGTATGTGTCTTTGAAGTACTTACATGCCGAGTGTCTATCGGAGCGAAAAGAAACGTGTGTTTCTGCTCCAAATGTTAAAAAGAAAAGAACCTTTCAAATATCGCTTCGCCTGTGATTATTCTGAGGTGGGGGTTGATCCGAGAGGGTCTTTTTAATTTTTGACACTAAATTACGTATATTGTTCGTTACGTATAATCGATATCTCAACTTTATGATTTTCTGTAGAAGCAAGCAATATTTTAGTTTCTCTTGTTTCTTTCTTAAGGGCTTGGTCTAGCTTTTTTCTAGGTTAAGCTCTGGTTCTCTTCATAGACGTCCCTTAGTTTTATGCCTTTAATAAAATTTAGAGATATCTCCAAATTCGAGGTGTATTGTTTTATTACGAAGCTCGATTGTATAATCGCCAATGTTCTGATATTCTGTCTGTTTGCACGTAAACAATTTGTGCCGTAACAAAGTTAGGTTCTCCTTCGCTTCGCAATATGCGTCAAATTTTCTGAGTATTACTTGTAAATCTGTTCTGTCTTTGGGTGTATAGAATGTGAACTTTGGGAATTTGTATGTAACTTTAAAGCCTATGCAGGTCAATAAAATGATACTAATTACATTGCCTGGTTTGATATCGGATTTTATGACATGTAGTACTAAGGATTTATGCTTCCATGTTTTTTGGTAGACATTCTATTATATATATATATATATATATATATATATATATATATATATATACAAACACACACACACACATATATAAATATATATATAAATATATATATATATATATATATATATATATATATATATATATATATGAATAATGAATAAAAAGACAAGAGGAAAACTATTCTTAGCCAACGCGTTTCGTTCGTCCTCTGAGGGACTTTATCAAGGCATATGTGAGGAAAGTGACTTCTGTGAATATGACTATATCAATATTTCTATACTTTTAACATCATGTCGTATTTGGTATTAATAAACCCTGCGTGAACTGGCTGATAGAATGTTCAAAAATATAGTTGAAAGAATACATAAGAAAAGCTGTTGTATTTGAGTTTACACATTATTGACTAACTAGATATAGTGGTTAGTAGCAGCATCAGCTAGTGACATCATAAGTATAAAGGGAGAGATAATTATCTGTATAACACTTTCATCACTCATGCACATAACATGACCATGCAAGTAAAGTTGTGATCGCTTTTGAAATGTCTGTTTCCAATTTCGCAATTTGAAAACAGATTAATATTAGATATTTTGACTCCCAGATTATAACCACATATTTTAAGACACCACTTATAGAAGACATCAAACTGCCGAATATGGTTCCGGTAGGGGATCTAGTTATAATGATGTGGGGCTTAAATGAACACTTGACTTACACACGTCAAGAAGATTAATAGAATATAGTAATGACGAGGAAATACATGGGTAATTTTAATGAAACAATATAAGGAATTTATTTATGCATTTACACATTTCAAGTTATGTCAGTAGTTCGTTTCAGGAAAATAAATAAGAAATTTTTAAAGTTCGTAGTTTTAACGAATTGTCATGAAGAGGAAATATTTATACAACACATTAAATGATCTGACAAAATAATATTAAAAAATGTATAAAACAAAGGTAAGAGAGTTTGTTGTTCACAGAAGGGATATACAGTTGCATACATTCAAAAGTAGACGTAGAGAGGTAGTTTTAAATACTTAGATTTCTTGGATTGTTGAAAGAAAATACTTTGATATTCTTCTCTTGTTAACTGAATTTTTATTCTCATTTTATATTAAAAAAAGAATTTCGCATAGGCTCGTTACTTACTTTTTTTTTCTTTTTCTTGGCTCAACGGCTATTTTCTACGAAGGTTTTCATTCGTCCCAAATCATTTTCACATAGGCTCGCGAATTTATTTCCTCCTTTTTGTTTCAGCTCACCGGTCAATTTCTGAAATGGCAAGGTTTTCTTGGGTTCAAAGACAATTTCACATAGTCTTGCGAATTCCTTTCCGTCTTTTTTCCTCAGTCTTCCGAGTTGTTATTATTTCTCACCCACTTACACAATATTCAGAATCGTAGAGGAGCATTGTAGGTATTGTTGTTCGGTATATATTAAGTCCTCTGACATTCTACAGCATTCCAAATCAGTCAGTAACTTTAGCGATGCGATAAATGATCTCATCATCAAAGGAGGCGGAACTGTTGATTTTGTTTCTGAGGTACTTAAATGATTTTGAATTTTTGCCATCAACAGTAATTGGCACAAATGGTGTAGTGTGCGATAAAGGAGATTGCGGAACGCCACGTACAGATTTCGGCATTGGCTTAGGTTCTTCCTCGGTTCGCAATATGCACACAAACACACACAAAAACACACGCGCGCGCGCACACACACACACACACACCACACGCACGCACACACGCACACATTTAAGTCTTCTTGATACTCATTTTTTTTAATTCAAATGCCTTGCATTCAGTTGAAAATCTATTGATCAACTTTTAAGTCTCACGAAGAAATGTTGCAACCAGAACAACATAATCGGTAAATAGATTAGAAATAAGACTGTCACCTGTTAAGTTCTTAGCTTCGAATCGCTGATGATTAAATAAACTACTTAAAATATGGAATTGGAACTTAACGAATGCAAAGTCAAGAATAACAGAGAAATAAAGAGCAAAATATACAGGAGCAGTGATATATCCCCTCTCTCCTCTCTCTCCCCTCTCTCTCTCCTCTCTCCCCCCTCTCTCTCTACACACACGCGCGCACATATATATATATATATATATATATATATATATATATATATAAAATGTTGACATAGGAATGATTAAATGCTTAGTGACCGTGAGTTTCACGCTTCAATGCGATCTTCAGATCATGCCTATCCACACTCTCTATATCTAAAATGCTCTATGATATTGAATACTCTTCCCTATAAATAACTCTCTCTCTCTCTGTCTCCCTGTCTATACACACACACACACACACACACACACATATATATATATATATATATTGTAGGGCTCTCCCCTTTTTACATAAGATAGACTCGTCCAAAGTATACTTATACTGACAGAGAGAATACCTGCGGTTGAGATACATTGAGATACGTGGAGATACGTTGAAGTACGTTGAGACAGGTTGAGAGATACAGCGACAGACACAAGGTGTTCTCAGAGAGTTATACAAGCGTCCAGAGATAATTACGGCTTTACTTACAGAGACTTGTACATATACTTTCTACTAACCCGCATTCCTGGACTACTAATCTTCACTTCAAGTCTGTATTCTTACGTTTAATACACTTATTCTTCTATCTCAATTACTGGCGTTGTTTATTTATTTGTGCAGGATTCCATTCACGAAATCCACAACAACTTGGCGACGAGGATTTCGCACTTCACGGAGACTTAAAAAAATGCCGTTGCCAGCGTCCACAACAACTTGGCGACGAAGACTTCGGATCCACACGGAAAAAAATTCTCTCTCTCATCAACACAACTTGACGACGAAGAGTACGGACACGTAAGGAAAATTTTTTTTCACTCGCCAACACAATAACGGAAATTCGAAAGTCACGTCGACCACAACAACTTGGCGACAAGACTCGAAGGAACTCACACAGAGAACAACAAATTAACGACGAAC
The DNA here is from genome assembly GCA_903632075.3 of Acanthosepion pharaonis. NCBI lineage: Eukaryota > Metazoa > Mollusca > Cephalopoda > Sepiida > Sepiidae > Acanthosepion > Acanthosepion pharaonis. The sequence continues at coordinate 84,760 of CAHIKZ030001201.1, forward strand.
ATAAAAGAACGTACACAAGAGATAGAAGAAAGATTTCGTCACTCCCTAAAAAATGGAAGATTTTCAAAAAGCAATGCTTGAGTTTATAAGAAGACGTGAGGAAAGACAGCTAATAAATGAAGAAAGACAAATGCAACTCCAGGAATTAATATTAAAAGTAACGGTTAACACACAACAGAAGAATATCGAAAAAGAGGCGACTTTCTCTCAAGACGCAGGTTGGAACACAATAGAAACATTTAAATACTCTCTAGAAGATGATAAAAATTTCGGGGACTTTTACAGACGTCATGAAGACATTTTCAACATTGATTGCTAAAATTGGACGGAAGCTAAGAAGCTACGTTTATTACTCAGGAAATTGGGAACAGAGGTGTACACAAAATTTGTGGACTATATTCTACCGAAAAACACAAACGATTTGACGTTTGACGAGGCAGTTACATGCATTACGGAGCTATTCAGTCCAAAGACTTCACTTTTTCACAAAAGGTGGAAATGTCTCAACCTCGTAAAAAGCGAAAATGAGGACTACTCCACGTTCACCGCAATTGTGAACAAACATTGCGATGACTTTAAATTGGCAGAATTGACTCCGGACAATTTTAAGTGTCTTATTTTCGTACAGGGATTAGTCTCAGCCAAGGACAGTGAAATGCGAAAATGAATGCTCACGAAGCTTCAAAACGAGCCTTGATTAACGCTACAAAAATTGTCAGAAGACTGCCAAAAATGCTTGAGTATAAAAAAATACTTTAAGGATATCGAGGAACCGGGAGTAGCACACATACGTAAGTTGAACAAAAAGTTACGTTTTTCACCCACCCCCCGAAAGAAAAACAAAAATTTTATGATGAGGAAAAAATTACAAAGTATAAGGTGATTAATGACAGAAATCAAAGCAAATATAAGCCCACCCCATCTGCATGTTACAGATGTGGTGGATTTTACTGGAATAAAGACTGTCGATTTAAATACAAGAACTGTTTAGCTTGTGGAAAAATGGGACATAAGGTATCTTAATGCAGAAACAAAAAACACACTAGTAGGGTATGAACTACTAGAATGGACTACGAAGACAAACTAAACATAAGAAAATACGTGGAACTCGAGATCTTAAATAAGAAGATAAAATTACAGTTGGACTCAGAATCGGATATAACTATAATTAATTTACAAACATGGAGGAAGCTAAATAGACCGACCATGATGCATACACAGAAAATCGCCAAGTCTGTTTCAGGGAGGCGTATCAATTTTGAAGGAGAAGTAATTCTAAACGTAAAATTCCATGGTAAAACGAAAAAATTGAAGATATTTATAATGAAAGACACAGAAAATTTGGTGGGCACGGATTGGATGCAAAAATTTGACGTATGGGATTTACCCATTAGCTCAATTTGTAAGAAAATAGAGTGCGAACTGTCAGAAGCTACAAAATTAAAAGAAGAACTACACAGGTAATTTCCCGAAGTATTCTCGAGCGGTTAGGGACGATGTAATAAGTTTGCAGCTAAAATTGAACTAAAGGAAAATGTTCAGCCAGTATTCAAGAAAAAGCGAAACGTGCCTTTCGCAACCATAGAAAATATGACAAGGAGTTATATAGATTGGTACAAACGGGAATCCTTTCAATAATCGTCAGTTCAGTGAATGGGCGGCACCAGTGGTCTACGTAAAGAAAAAATCCGGAGAAACACGTGTTTGCGCAGATTTCTCGACTGGGTTAAATAAGGCTATCAAGGATTATCACTACCCATTACCAAGCCCGGAGGAAATATTTACCAAGCTTAACGGTGGTAAGGTATTTTCTAAGATTGATTTAAGCGAAGCTTATCTTCAGATTCCAGTAGAAGAAGAAAGTACAAAAATTTTATGTAGCAATACTCACCAAGGACTTTACAAATTTAACAGATTGCCATTTGGGATAAAAGTAGCACCGTCAATCTTTCAACAGACTATGGATACCATGCTCATGGGACAGAAATTTGCTACTGCTTGCTTAGACAACATTTTAATCAAAAGCGATAATGTAGAAGAACACGCAACGCATATTAAAGAAGTCTTTTAAAAGAATTCAGGATTTTGGTTTTAAAGTGAAGGAGAAAAAATGCGATTTTTTTCTAAAAGAAATCAAGTATCTAGGCCATATAAGCAATGAAAGTGGCAGAAAACCAGATCCAGATAGGGCATCTGCAATAAAAAATATGCCTGAGCCGAAAAATGTCGCAGAGTTGCAAAGCTTTCTTGGTCTAGCGAACTATTATGGTGAATTCATTGAAAACATGCACAAATTGAGGGCTCCTCTCAATGAATTATTGAAAAAAGATAACAAATGGAACTGGACGGAGGATTCTCAGAAAGCTTTTAAGGAGATCATAAAGAAATTAATGAACTGACGCATTTTGATCCCAAACTGGAAATTATCATTGCTAGTGACGCAAGCTCACACAGATTGGGAGCTTGTATATTACACAAGATGCAGGATGGCACAAGGAAACCTATAGCTCACGCATCTAGTTCGTTGTTACCAGCAGAGAGGAATTATTCACAAATTGAGAAAGAAGCGTTAGGCATAATATTCGCCATAACTCGCTTCCACAGATACATATATGGAAAAGAGTTTACTCTTCAAACTGACCATAAATCTCTTCTCACTATATTCGGATCGAAAAAAGGACTACCAATTTACATATCCAACAGACTTCTGGGATGAGGAACTATATTATTGAATTATAATT